>BPLR01019512.1:0-55240 GCA_021605095.1 Caerostris extrusa | reverse complement strand
ATGTTAAAAAAATATAATTAACACAAATAAATAATGAAACAATAATTCTTCATAGTCTGTTGAAAAATAATTCTTTCAAGTTCTGTCATTCTTCATAGTCTGTTCAAAAATAATTCTTAAATTTCTCTGTCAATTGTCATCAATCTGAATCATCATTTCTTTTCTCGTGTTTCCTTTTTTTTTCCTCTTATTTTTTTTCAAATCTTTTAAACTTCGGGAGATTCTTCAAAAAATTTCCAATATGAGATTCAAGTCGTCATATTTAGAGACCAGGAACACTCATGTGGTACCAGATAAATCGCCAATTCCAAACTGCGACTTGATATTTATCAAGAATACTTTTCTATGTCCAAGGAATACATTCTTTCTTCATTTGCCATCAATCTGAATCATCCCTTTCTTTGTCCATAATCGTCATCTGTCGAATTGTGCATGCGTAAGATTAGCCAAGCAGAAATAGTTTGAAAAATGTCGCATTTTCAAAGCATGGTAATTGACGCAATCTTCGAAAAAATGGCGAAACGAGAAAAACTTTGAAATTCTTGCGAATAGAAATATTCTCGAAAATCAGGCCAAGCAATTAGTAGATCCCCTTCAAAATCAATATGCAAACAGTTGAGGTTGTAAGTCTTTCGAATCGAGGCGAATTCCATATACGAATCCAACAGCCGTCCAGCAGTAGATGAGCATAGTGCGGATATCCATGTTGTTGTGTTGGACAATCTTCGACTTTTCGATATTTATAGTTGCCTGCAAAAATATCCCTCCAATAGCAGATCTGCCAGCGTGATGATTTCTCTGGGTAAAAATATATATAAAAAATAAAATAAAAAAAAATAACCCTTTTTTTTTTTTGTGCTCATATTGACTTTACAATTTGCTCATATTGACTACGCTCATATTACTCATTTTGATTCCCTTATGCTATATTAGATCTTCTGCAATATATTGGAAAAAAATAGTAGAAATTTTTAAAAATGCTTTTTCTTAGTCTTTCTTAAAGATTCATTTCTAAATTTTATCTATATGATAGAATTTTTTTTTCCAGTGTTTTTCTTAGTCTTTTTATTCAAAGATTCATTTCTAAATTTTATCTGCTATGATAGGCTTTTTCCATTATTTTTCTTAGTCTTTTAAAGATTCATTTCCGTTATTTTACAGAGATTTCTTTTTTATGTTTTTTTTTTTTATTTTAAGTTTACTTTTGAACTTTCTTTATTTCCAAAGGGTATTTATTACTCTCTTTATTTTAAGTCTATATTTCAGTACTTTTTTAGTGTTTTCTTTTCCAAGTTTTTTATTTCAATATTTTTAAAAATAATAATTTATTGTGTGCAACAATTATCTATCGTAATTGCTGTCGATTCATCTTGTTATTTTTTCTATTTCTCTTTTCATCTGTCATCACCTTCACTTTTCATCATTTTATATTTATTATTAATATTATTCACAAAACATATGTTTATGTATTTCTTTTTATTGTTTTCCAGATTTTTCCTTAAATTGGGAAAATGTGTTTTTCTTTTAATAAAATTCCTTAAATATGTTATTCTTGTAAAATATCTTTCAAAGATTCATGTCTAAGTTATTTTACAAACATATACTTTCTAAGTTGTTTTTTTGTTTTTTGTTTTTATGTTTTCTTTTGAACTTTCTTTATATCAAAGGTTTTTTTTTTCCTTCTGTGTCTATTACTTTCAGTATTTTCTAATGTTTTCTTTTCAAGTTTTTATTTCCCATTTTTAAAAATACCCTATTGTGCAACAAATTATCTCTTAATTGCCGCTGATCCATTTTGTTATTTCTCTTTTCAACTTTTATAAGCAATATTATTATTCTCGAACACATGTAACAACAAATGCTTTTTATACTTTAAACCTTATCAGTGTTGAATTTTTTCTAAGATTTGTACAAGAGATAAAAATTAAATCATTATTAAATGGCAGACTCATGCAATATTGAAGCACAATAAAGTGAGAAAGGTTTTTTTTTGTTACTATATGTGTTACCAAGATACAAAAGTAAAACAGGAAATGATTCAATTCCACTTTATTTTTAGCATCATAAAATGAAACATCACTCTTGTTCTGGTTCTTCACTGAGATATATATACATATGTTAAAAAATATAATTTACAACAGATAACAAATAATTAAACAATAATTCTTCATAGTCTGTTGAAAAATAATTCTTTCAAGTTCTTGTCATTCTTCATCATAGTCTGTTCAAAAATAATTTCTTTTCTTTTCAAATCTCATCAATCTGGAGATTTCATCATTTCTTTGAGATTCAAGTTGTCATATTTAAGAGACCTTTTTTTTTCCTATTTGGTGCCAGATCGCCAGATGTGGTCGCCAATTCCAAACTGCGAAATATATATCACTAGAATGATACTTCTTGGTCTTCATTTTCAGAATCCAGAATCATCCTTGTATACCAGATAAATACGCAAATATTAAAATATAATAATATATGTGTTGATATTTCGATACATAATATTCGAGAATAAATTTCAAGTCCTAGAAATTCTTTTTTATCTGCCATCAATCTAATCTGTCCCATCTTGTCCATAATCGTCAGATCTGTCGAATTGTGCATGCGTGAAGATGAGCAAATCAGAAAAGTTTGAAAAATATCGAATTTTCAAAGTCATGGTAATTGACGCACCTTCGAAAATGGCGAAACGAGAAAACTTTGAAATTCTTGCGAATAGAAATATTCGAAAACCAGTATGAAGCAAATTAGTAAGCTCTTCTAAAAATCGATTTGCAAAATTTTGAGCTTAGAAGTCTGAAATCGAGGGAATTCAATATACGAATCCAAATAGTCCAGCAGGAGGCCGGAATATAGCGGGATATCCATTTTGTTATGTTGGACAATCTCGACTATGTCGGATATTTATGAAGCAAAAAATATCCTCCAATAGAAACAGTGCGAGAATCTATTGATGTGACGTGATACAAAAAAAATAAAAAAAAAGTTTATTATTACAATTAAAAACTTTTATTTTTATTTATTTTTTTTTTTTTTTTTTTTCATTTGACTACGCTCATATTACTCATTTTGACTTTTAATGCTCGGGGAAATGACTTTCTTGAAAATATCTGATATCCAAATTGACTGCTGAAGAAAGTGACGCATTTATAAAATGTTTTCTTAGTCTTCTTTCTCAAAGTATTATTGAAAATAACAATATGAATGAGGTACTTTTCCAATGTTTTTCAACTTTATTCAAAGTTTCATTTATAAATTCCATCATTATTTTTTTCAATTTGCATGCCTTTAGATTTTTTTCCAATTATTTTAAAAGAATTTTATGATTTTTTTTTTTTTATTTCTAAGAAGTTTCTTTTTTGATTTCTTTATTTCAAAGGGTAGATTACTTTCTTTATTTTCAAGTCTATTTCAGTACTTTTATTTAATTTTTTTTCCAAGTTATTATTTCCCATTTTTAAAAATAATTTATTGTGCAACAACAATTTATTCCCTCAAAATTTCCACTGATTAAATCTTTTGTTTTTCTTCTTCTTTATCTGTTCATCTATCATCAATCTTGAAACATATTCCCTTTCTCTTTTTATTGTTTTCCAGATTTTTCCTTAAATTGGGAAAATGGTTCTTTACTTAATAAAATTTTTTTAAATATGTATTATTCTTAAAATCTTTTCAAAGATTCATGTTTCTAATTATTTCACAAAAGATTTATTTTTCTAAGTTTTTTTTTTTTTTGTTTTTTTGTTCTTTATGTTTTCTTTTAAACTTTCTTTATTTCAAAGGTTTTTTCCTGTCTATTTTTTTTAAAAACATTTTTCTTCTTTCAAGTAATTAGTTCTCATTTTTAAAAATAATTTATTGTGCAACAATTATCTCTTTTGAACACGCGCCATACCGCCTGTGATCCGTTTTGTTGCTTCTTCTTTTCACTCCATTTTTGATATGAATAACATTTATTTGATGCCTCTGTGAACTCAAAATTAAACAAATGCTTTTTATACTTTAAACCTTATCAGTAATGAATTTTTCATGATTTGTAGAAGAGATAAAAAATTGAATCTATTATTAAACAGACTCGTGCAATATTGCTGAAAGGCCTACAAAGTAAGGTTTTTTTTTTGTTACTATATAAAAGCTATCAAAGAGATGTATGCGAACAGTAAATGATTCAATTCAATTTTATTTAACCGTCATAAAAATGAAACATCACTTCTGCAGTCTGGTCTCCTTCACTCAGGACATATACAGTGTTATGTTAAAAACATAATTAACACAAATAAATGAAAACACACTTTCTTCATAGTCTGTTGAAAAATAATTCTTTCAAGTTCTGTCATTCTTCATAGTCTGTTCAAAAATAATTCTTTAATTTCTCTGTTCAATTGTCATCAATCTGAATCATCATTTCTTTTCTCGTGTTTCCTTTTTTTTTCTCTTATTTTTTTCAAATCTTTTTAAACTTCGGGAGATTCTTCAAAAAATTTCCAATATGAGATTCAAGTCGTCATATTTAGAGACCAGGAACACTCATGTGGTACCAGATAAATCGCCAATTCCAAACTGCGACTTGATATTTATCAAGAATACTTTTCTATGTCCAAGGAATACATTCTTTCTTCATTTGCCATCAATCTGAATCATCCCTTCTTTGTCCATAATCGTCATCTGTCGAATTGTGCATGCGTAAGATTAGCCAAGCAGAAATAGTTTGAAAAAATGTCGCATTTTCAAAGCATGGTAATTGACGCAATCTTCGAAAAAATGGCGAAACGAGAAAAACTTTTGAAATTCTTGCGAATAGAAATATTCTCGAAAATCAGGCCAAGCAATTAGTAGATCCTCTAAATTCAATATGCAACAAAGAGCCAGAAGTCTTTGAAATCGAGGCGAATTCCATATACGAATCCAAACAGTCCAGCAGTAGATGAGCATAGTGCGGATATCCATGTTGTTGTGTTGGACAATCTCGACTTTTCGGGATACTTTATAGTTGCCTGCAAAAAATATCCTCCAATAGCAGCAGGATCTGCCAGCGTGATGTGATTGGCTATTAAAAAACAAAACAAAACAAACATAAATAACCCTTTTTTTTGTGCTCATATTGACTTTACTACTCTATGCTCATATTGACTACGCTCATATTACTCATTTTGACTTTCTATGCTCATATTGACTTTCTGCAATATATTGAAAAAAAAGTAGCAATTGTCTTTAAAAAAATGTTTTTTCTTAGTCTTTCTCAAAGAATTCTAAATTTTATCTATATGATAGAGTTTTTTTTTCCCAATGTTTTTCTTAGTCTTTATTCAAAGTTTCATTTCTAAATTTTATCTATATGATAGGGCTTTTTTCCATTATTTTTTCTTAGTCTTTTTTTAAAGATTCATTTCCAAGTTATTTTCCAGAGACTTCTTTTTATGTTTTTTTATTTCTATGTTTACTTTTGAACTTTCTTTATTTCAAAGGGTATTTATTACTTTCTTTATTTTAAGTCTATTTTCAGTACTTTTTTAGTGTTTTTCTTTTTTTCAAGTTTTTTATTTCCCATTTTTTAAAAATAATTTATTGTGCAACAATTATCTCTCGTAATTGCCACCGATTCATCTTGTTATTTTTTTCTATTTCTCTTTTCATCTGTCATCAATCTTCACTTTTCATCATTTTATATTTATTATTAATATTTTTTCACAAACATATGTTTTCATGTATTTCTTTTTTATTGTTTTCCAGATTTTTTCCTTAAATTGGGAAAATGTGTGTTTCTTATACTTTTAATAAAATTCCTTAAATATGTTATTCTTAAAAATCTTCTAAAGATTCACGTCTAAGTTATTTTACAAACATATATCGCCTTTCAGTTGTTTTTTATTTGCTTTTATGTTTTCTTTTGAACTTTCTTTATTTCAAGGGTTTTTTTTCCTCTGTCTCATGTGCTCAGTATTTTCTTTTTAATGTTTTCTTTTCTCAAGTTTTTATTTCCCATTTTTAAAAAAATATATTGTGCAACAATTATCTTTTAATTGCCGCTGATCCATTTTGTTATTTCTCTTTTCAACATTTTATATGCAATATTATTATTCTCGAACACTTGTAACAGTAACAAATGCGAAACCTTATCAGTAAGGAATTTTTCAGATTTGTACAAGAGATAAAGTAAAAAATTAAATCATTATTAAATGGCAGACTTGTGCAATATTAGCACGCAATAAAGTGAGAAAGGTTTTTTTTGTTACTATATGTGTGTGTTACTAAGATATACAAAGTAAACAGGAAATGATTCAATCACTTTTTATTTTTACGTCATAAAATGAAACATCACTTCTGTACTGGTTCTTCACTCGGGACATATATACATATGTTAAAAATATAATTAACACAAATAAATAATGAAAATGAATAATTCTTCATAGTCTGTTTGAAAAATAATTCTTTCAAGGTTCTGTCATTCTTCATATAGTCTTTCAAAAATAATTCTTAAATTTCTCTTGTCATCAATCTGAATCATCATTTCTTTTTCTGTTTCTTTTCTCAGTTTTTCAAATCTAAACTGAGATTTTCTTTCAAAAATTTCCCAAATATGCATCCAAGTCACATATTTAGAGACCAGGAACACCATGTGTCAGATAAATCGCTGCCACCCAAAACTGCACTGATACTTCTATCAAGAATACTTTTCTATGTCTCAAGCAATATATTCTTCTCCATTTGCCATCAATCTGAATCATCCCTTCTTTTCATCCATAACGTCAATTATCGAATCGTGCATGCGGTAAGATTAGCCAAGCAGAAATAGTTTGAAAATGCTCCATTTTCAAAAAGCATGGCAATTGACGCAATCTTCGAAAATGGCGAAACGAGGTCCTCGGTACTCCCCAAGTGAATAGAAATATTCCTTGAAAATCAGGCCAAGTACCAGTAGATCCTCTAAATTCAATATGCAACAAAGAGTTTCTTCAAGCCTGAAATCGAGGGCGACTATATATAACCAAACCAGCAGCAGATGAGCATAGTGTGCCATCCATATAGCGGGACAACTGACTTTTCGGGATACTTATAGTTGCCTGCAAAAATAACCTCCAATAGCAGCAGGATCTGGGTTGAAGTGCGGATGTGATTGGCCAAAAAAAAAAAAAATAATAATAATAATAATTTAAAAATTAAAAAAAACTTTTTTTGTGCTCATATTAACTTTTACAACAGTAGCTCATCATGATTCCGTAAATTTTCTCTATTATTAAAAACGGTAAAAAAAAAAAAAAATCATTGGGGGAGGAACTCGTATGATTCTAAAAAAAATTTTTTTAAACGGTCAAAAGCAGGATTTTTTTTTGTCTCGGATTACAAAGCATGAACATGAAGTGAAAAACTATATAAAAAGTTTCATTTAAGGAAGGCTTGTTTCGTTGCTTCTGGTAACATCAAACCCTCCGAAAACACCCAATTTGACCCCAAGTTAACTTCAGTTTAACCACTAGCATGATTCCGCAGTCAGGAAAATGTGACGTCACACGGCGTCCAGTTGGCGACATTGAGTGAACAGGAATGAAATTTCCTCTCTGAAATTCATTTCAATGGTTCGTTTAATTAATTTTACATTTAGCTTTGAAAAAAAAAAGAGGGTGAGAGTTTTGAATAGTTAAAGGAAAAAAAAATACTTAAAGCATTAACAACATAAAAATAAGTAATTTGTCTTTACATTTAGAATGTAATAAAATAAAAAATTAAAACTCATTAAGAAGTATTTAGACAGTCGCACCATAATATGCCACTTAATTCATGCAATTATTAACCCTTCATAAAAAAAAAATTTTTTTTCAAAATACTCTATTCTCTAACTTAGAAAAATAATAAAATGAAAGATTCTTTTTGAGTTCTGACTATAAAATGTTGGTATACACACACATTTTAAGATATCCACGATGACAAATATATTTCTTTATTTAAAAAAGACTTCATATTTCTGCATATTTTTTATGAATGAATTTGATTGTTGAGCCACAAGGTCTATATTACTTTTAGAATAAGATAAGAATAACTTTGTTTTAACAGAAAAAAAAAAAAAATCTTACGTGTTATTCTATTCCTATTTTATTTTTTTTTCTAAGTTAGATTAATAGAGTGGAATAGAAATAGAACAGTATCCTTTTCTTTACAACATCACGAAATCCAAAGAAAAAAAAATTAATTATCTGTTCATAATCAATTGTCCGTTAAAAAATTTATGTGAATAAGTTTCATTTTGTCGCAATCATAGCATAAAGTGCAAGCTCCCATCCTTTTAGCAAATCCTCTCGCCTAAATGTACGATGCCCCGTTAATAAACGTTTAATTATGAATCGAGTAATCTTCTCCCTCCATATTTAAATCACAAACTAAAAACCTGTATGATGACAAAGATTATTTTTAAACTATATTTAAGATTTAGATTTATTTACATTTAAAAACATTATCTTCTATTTCATTTCACACATTTACATTTTTTTCCTCATTCTTTCCTTTTATAATGAGTAATTTAGATTTCTGTCTGGTTATCAAAAGAAGTAGTCTAGTAGTTTTGACATTTTGATATGGCTAATAAATAATCTCACATAAATACAACGTGAAAGCAATAGGAACTAATTAAGAGTAAAGCCAAGAAGTTCACTTAATAATGGTTTAAATAATTTTTCCATATAATTATTATTATTTTTAAATTTTTTATTTACTTAAAACGATCTAATTTTTAATCTTCGTTTGAAAACTGCAACTTTCAACACCTATAAGTGCCTTTTGAGGTGTGCGGTAGCGAGCTTTCCAACATCGTGAGAGCCGACTCGTCCAAACGGAATTCTTAGGAATAAAAATGTGAATAGCAACTAAAAAATGGGGACAATCAAGTTCTTTTCAAACCTAAAGTAAAATGTAAATTTTTTTTAAACGAATTTTACTTTGTTTCTTTCCTAAACGGAATATTTTTCGTGGCCTTTAAAAAATCGAATGAGAATTTCAAAACCATTAAATGAAGATCAAATTTCAAAACATAGTAATTCCATAAAGAAAGAAAATGGCAAACACCTGACAACAATTTCGAAGAAGACAAAAATCTTTGAAACAGTAACACAACGCACCTGAGTTGGAATGCAAATGACATAATTCGAACCCAACAAAATAATTGAGCCCATCGTGTTGCAAAAGTCTTGTCAACAAATATTGTATAATACATGGATTAGTACGCAACCTCTTTAATGCACAATCTATATTTTGAACCTAATTTTTATTATATACGAAAATATTCAATTTTCTAACTTGGTACTAAAAGCTAATTATATTGCTATTTTTCCATTCATGAAATCAGCTGATGCTAATTTGAACTAACATAGTTTGTTACCTAAACAAACATAGGGATAAAAAGAAGGTGTGTCAAATAATAATTTAATTAACCGGTAAGTAGAAGACAAGCTTGATCGCACTTACAAACTTAGTAAGATTGGTACACCTCGGGAAATGGACATACTGTACTAAACGAACATTCCTTAGCTTGGGGCCAATATAATTTTCTCCCTTTAATCCGAAAAGGAAGCATTACTATCATAAAAATATTTCTAAGCTTTCTGTTTTTAGGTAAATAAATTTATTTGTTTTTAATTTATAACGCTGCCAGCAATATTTAATTTATCTGGCTGAGAGGGGGCCAAAAATATATATATATAATTTAGATTTTTTTTTTCATGAAAAGAAAAATTATATAAAATCTCAACAAAAAAATAATTAAATTTTACTCCAAACTATTATAACTAAAATATATGCTGACTGAAAAAAATTGAAATAGAAAATATTTTTTATTTTTGAAAATTTAAATTGATTTGAAAATTGAAAAAAATAACCATATATTTTTATTAAACTACAAGTATTTAAATTTTTTCGGTTCTTACAAACAAGATTGATTATGCAGTACAATTCAAGAAAATAAAAATATGTTTAAGAATTCAAATCTATCATAAATTTTAAAAATATATAACTACTTAAAATTAAATTTATTTTTCTAATTAAGAAGCTTAATTACTATGCAATGCAAATAAATGATTTTTTTTTAATTACTAATGACCATTTTGATCATTTTTTATACACTTTTTCAATATACATTTTCTTCACAAAATAATGTTTTTACTAATTACATTTTTAATTTACTTATTTTCATTTTTAAGGATAGGTTTTAATTCATGTGTTTATGACTAATTAAAGATCAAATTACTCATTTGAAAATTTATTATAAAATTTTAAAATTAAAACAATATTTTGTAAAGAGATTTAAAATGTATAAATATATATATACATAAATAATACATCAGTATTAAAAATACTTAAATAATTTCAATAGTATAAAGTAATTTAAAAAGTATTTTCTATGAATATCTTGAACAACAAATTAAAATTTTCTTCCCATTGGGCCTGTTTCTCTGGTCAAAGGTAGAATTGTACATTGCTTTCATCCTGATCTCTGAATTACATAAAACTGAACTGAATTATATAGCTCTGAAGAATGAAACCTATTAGTCCTAATGACCAAATGATACACCTTACAAACAATACCAGAACAAGACCATTGTATACAGTATCATGTATTGCATAGCATTTTATCAAATTTGTTAATTAATTTATAAAAGAAATCACAAAGTTTTACTTTTCAAGGGAAATTAAAATTATCATTAAATTCGAAAACATAACAAAACCATCAAAATTATTATCATAAAATGATTAATATAAACCATAGATCAAATTCTTGATTTTCAAGGGTTGATATGCTGAATAACGAATAATACAATTAATGTTAACAAATTTAAGAAAGTCCTACAAATTGTAATATTAGGTATCTGGCCTCATTACATTAGCTGATTTTCAATAAGTGAAATAAGTCATTCAGAATAATATGATAAGAATTGAATAAGAAAATGGAATTGCAAATTTGGCAATATAAATGAAACCAAGTAATACAATTTTTAAAATAAAAGTGATGTAATTAATTTTGATGATAGTAAGTTTAATGCCTTAAACAAAAGAAATTGAAAATGCACATAATAATTATCACAAGATGTTTATTGCATGCATGCACAAAAATACTGCTAACATACTCTCAATGTATTCAGAAGGAAAAATTATAATTTTTAGGCACATTAAATTTTCCACAAAAGGCAACTGTTTCTAGTGTTTTTTCATTACAAACGGGAAAAAAAAACTCTTTTAATTTTAATTTTAAAACTTATTATCATAAGGATTTCAAAGCATACTTTTGATGGTAATTAGTAAATCAACACCTACAAAAAATACTTTTGTTCAAGAAAAAGGACGAGCAAAAATGTTGGGACATATACATTTCGCTTCAAACAAATCAACAAAGGCATAATGAAAAATGTCAAAAATGCGTTTAATGTGTATATGCCATAAATATAATGGTGCATTTTACTTTTAACTTTTTTAAAATTCACACAAATTTTGTTAATACAGAAAACATTACTTTTAAAACATAATCATTAGAATATAAATTTACTTTAAAATTAGAAAAAAAATTAATTTTAAAAAGCTATAGCATTTATAAACAAAATATTAGTAGGATTTACCCAAATTTATTGATAAAATTGTAGTTTTTTTCCCAAAAATTTACACTTTGCTTAAACAAATAATATAAGCTTTTTGTTCTTTTAACTCAACAAATAATTTAAATTAGTTGTAATCATTAAAATAATTATTTTTGATACTGTTAAATTTATGGAATTATAATATGCATTTATTAAAAAGGCATGTATGTTTTATTGAATAATCTAATGCATAAATTATAAATTTTCCATTGCTATCATTGCACTTCTATTACCAATATTACATTAATTCATATTGTAACATTAAAACCTTTTTTAAGCAAATTGCCTTGTGGTATATTTTCCCATTGCTTACAACATTGGATATTGTAAAATATTGTTATTCACAGAACAACTTGAAATTTGCAGTTTTTTAATGAGTTTCTGCTTTTTCGATAAAAGATACATCAATTACTAACTGTAAATTAAATCCTACAACATTTTATTTTAAAACCCATTTAACGAGGTCTAATAGATGTGAATCTTCATACTATGGAAATTAATAATTAGTTTTTAAAATACTGAGTGAGATGAAAGTGAGTATTTAATACGAAATTTATTGCATACAATTACAATTTATTTTCCTTATATATATAATATAGCATAGTAGCTTTTCTACCAATTGTGAAATAGATTTCACAATGCCCAGAGAAATTAACTTTTTTGGTACTTTAAACATATAGGTTTTTGTAAACTTAATAGCTTATGATACATGAGATTCTTCACTTAAAAATGAACATACTGAAGATGTTTCCTATTGAAATATTTTTGTAATTGTTTCGATTAAACATTGTTCCCTTAATTCCCCACAGTGGTTCTCAAATTAAGAGGTGTTATAATTTTTAATGGTATTTAATTTTCAACAAAAAAAAATTGAATATATGGAAAGACTACACCCTGTTTCTTACAAAAAAATGAACACATTAATGCCCTAAAATAGAAAAGAATTAGAATTATGAACAATTTCAAACCATTAACCATTTTTTGAAAACTTCAAAATTGTATGCCAGAAAACACCTTGAATGCATTTCAAATTCTTTTGTAGAAAGTTTGGTTTAGAGTACATGTTGGTGAGGAATTCTCACTTTTAATAAATTCAAACTACTTTTAGAACAACATATATATTTCAAAGTGGCTTATCTGCTTCAACTTATTTGAAAAAGTTCAAGATCAAATTTTCTGAAGAACTTAAGATGGGACATTTATGGTAATAAAATGTTTAAAAAAATTGTCAAGAGAAATTCTATTTAATTTACTAAACTTTGACCTTTAAATGTCATTATGCAACACTATTATGTAGTGATTAACAAAAAAAATTCTTGTTTGTTAATAATTATACTTTAGTGTACATATTAATTAAATACAAGAAATAAAAACTCATTTTTTGGAGCTACATTTTTAAAATACTTTTAATCAAACAGGAATATGTTGTTTATTGGAATATAAAAAAAATTACCACTGTTACTTAAGTCATTTAATTTAATGTATTATGATTTGATAAACAACTTTGTCTACAATGATAAAGAAATTTCACAATGATATAATAAAAAAAATGTCGTCAGATATTTTTGAATGGAATCAGTTTTGCTTTAAAGGAACTTATAACACTAAAAAACAATTAAGTGTTTAACTCTTATTCATTTTTTTAAATATCTCCGAATATTTAAATCAAATGTTGTATAACAATTCCGCCTTGGAACATCATTGTAACTTAGCGATGTCAAAGTCACACAGTTTAGGAAATTATACTGTTGTAAAACAAAATTCATCAACTTCTATCCAGTAAAATAGACAAAATAATTACGTACTTGGTAATTTGAGGCGATCCAGTTTTATAATAATTTCCATGTTTAAATTTCGCCGACATTGACTAGCATAATGAAATTCCAACGTCCATTTAGAGAGCAGTCCCAACTTCTTATAACAACAAACCATCACATGGCCTAGGGTTACCCATCCTAACGGGAAAAGCGTCATACATTCAAATTTTAAGCATTATCCCCACTTTGGCGAAGTCATTTTTCTCCGTTACTTTTATTTTGTACATACAGATTCATGCATGAATAAGCATTAAAAAAAAATTTTTAAATAAAAACATTATCCGAATGAAGCGTAAATCAACATTTGAACGTTACTTCAAAACCCTTCTCTATTAAATTTGTAATGAATTGAATACAAAGAAAATAATGGCTTTTCAAAAATAGTTTCAATTTAAACAATTCTATTGGTTTTATTAAGTAATTCTAAAAACATTAGCGCTAACCAATTCCGATATTATAATTCTTACAACTTATTAGCATTTTTTTCTTACGATAACATTTGTATATTTAATTTTCTAATATGTTGTTGGCATTACATTAAAAATAGAAAATCTTTTTTCAAAGAAATTCCACACCCCATTATCATATACCTTTGTCAAAACAATTCAAACGTTCAAAATCACCGGGTAAAAAAAAACTTTTTTTAAAAAGAGAAAGATACAAAATTTTAAATAAATACATTTCAAGACTCGAATAAAAAAAATTTTTTGCGTGGAAAGCCAATTCTTAGAATTCTCAATTTCTCTTTGAACAGATAATTTAGCTATTATTATTATTATTATTATTATTATTTTATTTTATTTTTATTTATTTATTTTTTATTTTTTTTTTTACAAGGTTACATATGAAAGTGCTTTAACATATAACATAGAGCTTATAAAATAACATTTGCCATTGTTAAAAACGGATAAATATAAAATTAAAAAAATATGTATTAAGCCGAATATTTCAAATATAATAAATTTTCAACCAGAGTTCCAAGTGTCTAAATTAATACAATGTGTAGATGAGAAAAAAAAAAATTTTTTTTTACTGGCCTTTAATTAAATCTAATATTTCTAATAAAAATGTATACAATATACTGTAACAATAATAAACTGTTGCAAAACACCATCACTATTTGCATTAACAAGTTTTTAGTAATAAAATTTTAATTAACTTCCATTTTATAATGTAATTTATTATTTAATATGCCAAGGAAAAAAATATGCATATCATTAGTCTGTCAAACTTTTTTTTTTTATTTCTAATATAAATAAACCACATGTTTTTAATTTTATTCATTCAAAAATATTATTCTGCAAAATGAGTCAAGTCTACATCATTTATTTTACTATCATGAATCCAAGATATTTTCCAGGCAAAAAAAGATTTGTTTGTCTTTATTTTACTAACCAAGGAGATCCGTGGCCTTCACTTTACTGGCTAAAGGTATCAGAGGCCAACATTTTACTGGCTAACGATATCAGAGGCCAACATTTTATTGGCTAACGATATCAGAGGCTAATATTTTACTGGATTGTCTGTGCCTTTTATTTTACTGGCAAAAGATGCAAGTTGACTGGCAACCCTTTAACAAAGAGGGTCAGTGGTCTATATTTTACAGGTAACAGGATTATTCGTGGAATTTATTTTCCTGGCAAAAGGGATACGTGGCTAGACCAATTATTTTAAGCAACATGAATTAATAAAAAGCAAGAAGTTAACAAATGTAAAAAAAAACGAGGTGGAGCCGCGAAAGTATTGCAAAATACATAAAAAACGAAAGCCATCAATTATTTTTAACACGACAATTTTCAGGTGGAAAATTAGACCTGCGTCTAATATTCTAAATCAAATAGTAACGGATTCTTTGACAAGGCTTTCATCTTAACTCCTAATCAACGGTCATCAGGGAGCAGATGTTTACCCGTGGATCACCACCAATTTGAATGTCAGCCATTTTTTGCATAGGAGCATAAATCTATTTGAGGAAGTCTCGGACGATCCATCAAGTCGCGCCCCGGAAAAGTGATACATTCCTGGCCGAACGCATTCCCAGAAAAGCTGCGGCTGGTGTTCCCGGAATCGCGCCTCCAGACCAGATGTCACCAGCCAAGGACTCATTTGACTTGAATCTGCATCAGAAGACTGCGCTGCTCGCTCTTCGATTAAATAGCTCCTTTTTGGACGGCTCACGGTTGATTGTCACGTTTCAATTTGATTCGTAAAGAAAAAGATTTCCCTTATGCATTACAATTAAGTCACTAAATATTTCAGATTCAATTTTGTCATTCATACGATGACTTATCTCAGCAATTGTCAAATAATGCCCAGTTTTGTATCTATTCATGTGATACAAAACTAGTCGTTATTTGACAATTGCTGAGATAAATCACCATTTACAAATCTTTGTAAAATGACTTAATTTTAATAATATAATCATAATATACAATTTAGCAGCACTCTAAATCAGTATTAATCATTAAATTCATAAAAATTGTAATGCTACAATATATAAAAAGTAAAAAAAAAATTTTTAACTCATAAAAGTACAGATAGTTGGGCCTAGTGTCCCACTTGAAAGAATGTCATTTCGGGATGATTGTTTAGTTTAGGGCTAATTGTCCTGTTTTGTTTGGTTTTGCCACTTTTTTCACGATCATTTTTTTTTGCATATCTTAGGCTAATTAATCCGGGTCTACAGTTTAACATGGATTCCGAACCACTAACAAACATCCATACCACCACCAGAATACGAACCTGAAAACATATGATACCAAAGGTCAGAGTGCTAGCTAATTGGACATCAGGCCGCAGTGCCGTGTGGAAAAACACCAACTACAGTAAAACTACAGAACAGTACTACTACAGTTAAGCTACCAGGCAGTTTGTTTATATACTCCACCGAGTCTCTTCGTTTCTTATATAACATTTGTCTAAAGAAAAGAAAAGTTTTATTACTTGCAATCAATCCGTTTCACTCATGGTTTAATGGGTAGTGCACCATGGAGGACGAAGGTTTGATTCTCATAGAACAGTATGAATTTAACTGCGGTTGCTGCTTTGAAAACGAATCGACGTTCTATATAGAACGTGAAACAATGTCTGGTATTAACAATCCAGAGTGAATTTTTCTATTAGAAAAAGTCTTAAAATTTTTAAAATTACATTTTCACAATACTAAAAAGTCTTCTCAGAATTACTGTAAGGAATAAATTAATTGAAAATATTTCTTCCATGAAGCGATCCTTTTTTAATTAAAACTACTAGCTGCTCAACTAACATACATATAAGTTTCCAAACAGACAAAAAAAAAAAATGACTAGAAAATCTAGCAAAATATGATGTGTGGTCAATGATAATGAAGATTTTTTTTAAAACAATATTGCGATAAAGCAAAAATATGCATAAACAAGTAATATAAAAAAAAATAATTTAAAGTCAATTCCTACTTTTTTTTCCACTATATTGCAGAAAGTCCTTTATAAATAATTTTGATTCATTTTTTTTTAAATTTATCTGGTGCCATCTATTGGTAGATAGATATATGCAACTTAAATCTAAAAAAAATTAATTAATTAAATTTAATTACTGAATTAATATTTGAAAAAACTGTATTAACATCAAGTGTCATCCACTACAAGTTAAAAAATGTATTTGAACTTGAGTGGATGAATAAAAAGTATTTTATGAACGATTGAAAATTTGAACAAGATATATATATAGGGGAGTGTGAGCTAATAGAAGGGATTGGAAGAAAAAACCAGACTGTAAAAACCATTGCAAATCGGTACGGGAGATCCGAGAAATTTTTATGCTAATTAAACACGAACATATCCATTATTAGTATAATTAAATTCTGGAAATTCAATTACTGGAGGAATACTATCAAGAGTTATGGGTCCAGTCAACAGCTAAGAATAACAGTAGAAAGATTTTTAATGCACAACTAACCAATGAAGGCATGGACAAGACAGAATACCTAGTAATAGAAAAACGTAAGACAATTTACAACTCTTGTATAGAAGATATTAAAATATTACTAGAAAAAGATTTTTAAGATATCGTTCAATGTACCGAGCCTATTACTAGTAGGAACTATTACCAAGAAAGTGAAGAATTATAAACTCACCCTGCCTACAGTATCATTTTTCTACATACCAAAAAATTTCATAGATCATAGATGACACTAAGAAAGCTTGGAAAAGACAAACATTTTCGGCCCGATTCCAATGCAAAATTCCAAAATTACTTTTTTTTTTTTTTATTTTTTACGTACAGTTATTAAGCTTTTACCGCAGTCAATAGTAACTGCCTTCTCTGGAAACAGAGAAGCCCTTTTGAGACTACGCTTTTAATGAGAAACGAATTACAAAACAAATTTGCAATTAATTTTTAATTTTAATGTTAAAGAGAAATCACATTAAATCTAACTTTTATCGTTGAATTCAATATTTACTTTTTTAAAACGTTTACTTTTATCATTCAATAATAAAAGACTTGTCTGACTGGTTTCCCAGTAGTAATGTGCACAGCTAGAGATGTCCGTATGAGTCAATGTTTTCACAAACGAATGGAATCGATGATGACTTAAGACAGCATTTATAAATAGGGGGAGGGGGGGAAATACTTTTTTTTTTTTTTAAATTTATGTACAGCTATTAAGCTTTTTCCACAGTCAATAGTAACTGCCTTCTCTGGCAGCAGAGAAGCCCTTTTGAGACTACGGCATTGCTACAACGCTGTTTCTCACAAACACATTTTAAATATTGGGGAGGGGGAGGAACTGTATTTAACACATCATTTTTAACATATTTTGAAAATATTATTAAACGATGAGTGAACTTCACTTCACACAACTGTCTATAAATAAATTTATAGAAATTTCAGTCGAAACTAATCAATCGAAAATAACAAAAAGCACAGCATAAAACTTTCAAAATGCTATTGAATAAGTTAGAACATTTTGCCAATAAGAAAATGTTGTATAGTAATCATATATATTACTTTTGATTACTCATTGTTTAAATACATATATTTCGCTAACAAAAATAAAATGGTGCACTATTTTTAAAAACTTCCGTAATTATAATTTTTTATACTATTTGTTTGCTTCGTATAACACGGGTCAGCATGTTATATTTTGAAACCGAACAACCAAATTGGGCGACTCGGAAGAATTTTTTAATTTTATCGTATTCTTCATTATATCTCACAATGAAAAATTAGTAATTTGCATTGAGTCACTGTGCAAATCTGCAAAAATTACATAAATTTATGAATAATGAAGATTTTTAATAACCTTTCAAAATATTCTCAAAACTTTCTCCAAATGATTTATCACGTCACATCTTATTGCTACTTATAGGGTTAACATTAAAAGCTTATATTTTTATTTGTGTTTACATATTATAAGAATGCGCTTTGAATACAGTATTAATGAAAAATTAATTGACTATCATTAATTATGATGACAAGAATAAAATAAATGTCTGAAACATCTGCTTTGCTTCCTAAAAAGTCCAAATGAAATATTTAATAACATTAGTCATAAATACATTAACGCAGTCAATGTAATCAATGTTAATAAATAAATGTCTTAAAAAATAATGGTTTTCCTAATTTATTTTTTTATGTAAGTACATATATTTTAATATTCATTCATTTTATTTTTATATTTATTTACTGATTTTTATATTTTTTTATGAGAAAAGTAAAGTGACAAAGAATTTGTTTAAAAGTTTGATCTAGTCAATTCTTACAAGCAAAAGAAATTATGTAAAGTAAAAACAATTATGATTTTCGTTTACTTATAAATGACTGAAAATTTATTATGAAATAAAATAATTGTAGGATTAATTATATGCACACTGTTTCAAAATATTTATTACAACAAAGAAAAGATTACGTCGGTGTAATAAAATGTTAATCAACTTGTCAATAAATGTCAACTTGTAAAATAAATATAATTCGCTTTGCAAAATAAACTGAAAAAGGCGTTAGAAACGCTACAACAAATTCAACAAATCTGTAACAGCAGTGGTGGTGCTGCCATCTAATGGAGATGGAAGATAATAGAATACAATTTTTGGCTTTCTTCAAAATATAAGGTTCAATCAATGTATATACTTCATCATAATTTTAAATTTAAAAACTGAATTTTTTTGCAAAATTTTTTTAATAATGTCCATAAATTTTTTTAATATTTTCAAATGATTTGAGATAATGAAAAAATATAGCATGTATTTTTTAAAATATTTTAAATAAATTCTAAAAGTGAGAAAAATAATAATAAATCTTTTTTTCACTACATTTAAAATTAAATAGTTGAATTCAGATAAATTTAAAAAAATGTTTTTGAACATATTTCGATAAAATATCAGTTTAAATACGATAAATAACAAAAAACTGTAGTCCAATGCAAGATTTTAATTTTAAAAAATTAATAAAACAATGATTATTTTTTAAAATTTTTTACTTGTAAAAAAATTAAAGAATGTTCAAAATATAGTTAGTCTCGAATTACAACGCTGAATTAGAGCGCGATCTGTCTCTTAATGAGTTAACAACAGTTTTTTTGTAATCAAACATTTTGAAAGCTCTGCGATTTTTAAAATGAGAAAATTAGTCTTCTAAAAATAAAAAAATTTTTTAAATTATTATTATTATTATTATTTTTTTTTTTATTATTTTTTTTTTGCTAAATTTTGTGTGCTAAACAGCAAAAATCTTTTCAAAGACCTACCATGAATCGTGCTTGCCAAAACACAAGCATGGAAGAACGAATTCAAAGAAGCCCAAAACATAGATAAAATCATGTGAGTTTTAGAAAAGCATATTTAAAGTCCCTTCATAACATTATGACTTATATTTTAGGCATGAAAAGCAGCAGGCAATCAGGCATTTGCATTTGATGGTTGAATGGAGTAACCTTGGCCTTGAAGGGGCCGGGCCTCCTATCCTCCATGGATGTATTTGCAAATAACACACACAAGTGATACAGAATAGTAACCGACAATTTAGTAAAAACTAAAAAAAAAGAATTAAATGGGAAGAAAAATAAAAAATTAAATCAAAATTAAAAATTAATATTTAAAAAAAATGCATAATATTTATAAGTAATTACAAAGAAAGAAAAGAATACTTAAATGAAAACTATCATCATTTTTTAATATATAACTATGAAAAGGGAGAACAACAAAGAGAGAAGTCTGCAAGAGGATATGTGTTCCATTTGCTAGAAATGTTGACTAATGGAGCAGGTCAGGGAAGAACCTACAACCTCACAGCCGAAAGTACGATGCTGCATCGCCGCACGACTGGTTCCGATAGAGCTCAATTTCGTCAAAAAGAACATTTCATTTTTAATTTTCCGAGTTTCTACTGACTCCACTTACACGAAAAGCATAACTCGTGACTGACAAACACCGTATTCATTTGATATGATACCCTGTGACTTTATATTCTGTTCCCAACATTAAGATTAACAGTTCGAGAAACGCATTTTGATTCGATTCAGGTTAGAATAGAAAATTCACTAAATGAATTGAAGGCCATACCTCAATATAAATATTAATGAATTAACTGATTTTCTTTTATTTGACAATTACGGATACTTTTTACACAGTATGTTAAAGGTAAAGGCATTAAAAATAAAAGTTCGCCTCAACGTTTTACAAGAAACAGGCGAAATTCATTCAATATTTTTTAGTACAATATTTATTGGTAGTACATGATGTATAACATTTAAACATATTATAACTATGACAAAATGAATCCATCTGTGGCAAAATGAATCTATGAAACTGAAATATATATATATTTTTTTATGTATATAAAAAAAAATTTTTATTTTATCATCAGGGAATGCCCCTAACTCCATTTATTTCATTAAAAAGAAATTTTCATATTTAATTTAATGTTCAATTAAAGCAAATAATTAATTCTTATTTCGCTTAAACAAAAAAAAGAATGATTTGATTAAAAGGAAATTTTCACATTTTATTAAATGTGCAATAAATCAATAGCAGATAATTAATTCTTATTTTTTCCTTAAATAAAAAATAATTTAATGATTTTTATGATGTAGCATAATTGGTGAAATAATGTTTTTTTTGTATTTGTTTGTTTTATGTCTCATTAAATTAATTTTTGAACTAAAAGTGAAAACTCATGACTTTTTGGTCATGTCAGATGTGATAAACTCTTGTATGAATATTAAATAGATTGTTTGCAGATATAAAACCGACTTATTTACATGGAAATAATATGAACAAATTCAGGAGAAAAAAATCTGAATAGATGAGGTTTCTTTTTAATTTTTTCTGAATACTTGTTTTGCAATTTTTATTTATGTTTTTGTGTCCCTATTTATTTATATTTTTTATGCTAGCATCTATATAATACATTTGTGTGTTGTATTACATCTAGCTTTAAAAAATTACTGAATATTAAACAGAAATAATAGTATCTGATGTTTAAAGCTTCGCTGCTTTATCAAATATGCATTAATGTTGGCAATGATGATTTATTAGACCATTTGATCATTGCATTATTGAAATACATTCATTGTCCTCCATGGGATGCAATTGGGGAGAGAGGTCTGCAACATTGCACCTGTATTGTTTCACATCAATTAATAACGAACACCCCACCCCCTAAGAATTGAATTTAGATATTCTCCTCGAATGTTTTTGGAAGAATTTTCCGTCTAATAGATTTATCATGTTCCTTCCTGACTCTTTATGAAAATTTTCAGATTTATTAGCATTGCTTATCAGGTTTTAAACTCAGCTCTTTTAAAAACGTTAACGTATTTATCAAAACACTACCTCTAGTCTGCATTAACTTAATTATCACTTCTTTTTTATTTAATAAAATTTGCAATTTTTAGGCGAAATTATGATACAATTAATTAAAGATGAAAAAAAATGTAATCGAATTCATGATAAATTTGTTAAATATTATTGTTACGCACACAGAATCTTGAAATAGCTATAAACAATTACACAAAAATTAAAATCAAATATTTCGATTCTCCAGCATAACAGTAGTTTTGTTATATCGTCAGTGTTAATCCAAAAGATACAATGCATGGAATGATGATTTCTAATAAATGGAGATGTTATATGATAGAATTTTACAAGGATATTAGATAATAAATTATAACATGAAGGTATACAATGATCAGATTGCAATCATGCAATACTTATTAAGAATCTTTTGTTTGTTTTGTTTTTACAATTTATCAAGATATGTTTCATAATTTAGTAATATTAATATTTAGTAATAAAGTGAAAAAAAAAAAGTAATAAAGTAAGAAACATTGGTTGCTCTCCCTAATTTTGCAACAATAGTTACCAAAATTTTGAGATTTTAAACAAAACAAATAAATCCAATTACAAATCAATTTAAACTTTTATATTTAAATCCCACTTAAAATTTTACATTGAAACAAATTAATTTAATTAATAATATAACAAATTAATATTTCGATTTTTTACATCATAACATTAGCTGTATTACATCGTCATTTAAAACTCTGAAGATACAATGCGTGGGATGATCGATTTTTAATAATTGTGAAATATCATGCTAGAATTTTACAAAGATATTAGATACTTAATTATAACATGAAGGCAAGAAATGATAACATGAAGGTATGCAATTATCAGTTTACAATCATGCAATACTTATTAAGAATCTCTTTTATTTGTTTTGTTTTTTGAAATTTATCAAGACTAAGATTCATATTTTAGTAATATCAATATTTACTAACAGAGTAATCAATATTGGATAATTAACTCAAAAGATATAATGCACGCAATGATCGATTTTTAATAATTGTGAAATGTAATATGGCAGAATTTTACAAGGATAATAATTAAATACGAAGGCAAGAAATGCTAACATGAAGGTACGCAATGGTCAAATTGCAGTCATGCAACACTTATTAAGAATATCTTATTTGATTTGTTTTTAAAATCTATCAAGATTTAAATTTCATAATTTAGTAATTTCAATATTTAGTAATAAAGGATATATTTAAAAAAATATAAGAGCAATTCCAATATTTAGCAACATTGGATTACTTTCTTAATATTGTAACAATAGTTACCGAAATTTTGAGATTGAAACAAAACAAATAAATCCAAGTACAAATCAATTTAAATATTTTGTATTTAAATCTTACTTAAAATTTTTACATTGAAACTAATTAATTTAATTAAATAAGTGAACAAATCATGCGCACTTTATTTTTGTTATCGATTCACATAGTGTTTCATTAAAAAAGAACATGATTTTAAAACTGAAGGCATTTGGGAATTGTTTGGTTCACTGAACAACCGAAATTCATCTTTCAAAGGATTTCTTTTAATTATCTATTATTATTCGATCAAATTATTAAATACTTTAAATTTGATAATTAAAGTCTCAATAATTAAAGTAATATAATAAATGCATTAATAGCTAAAGAAAATTTAATACTTTTAAAGTATTAATATTATTATTTTTAAAAAACTAATAAACATATTTGACTTTTGATTTAATAAAAAAATTTTTAGTAGGTAAAATTATTTACTTAACTATTTATTTATTTCGCAACTCTAGTAGTATCAGTATGCAATCCATTTCATTTTTTAACCATTTTGCCTAAATTTTCAATATTTAATAAGCAGATTTATATAATACAATAGTCAATGAATGAATCTTAGAACATGAAACTTTCCTAATGAACTACCAAATATACACAACGAGATTTTTTTTTTCGGATGCAAAAAAAAATTTTTTTTAACTGCAAATACATACATACAAATATATACTTTTTTTATTTTTAATTCATAAATTCAGATATCTACTTTTAGAATTGCAACTCATTTTCAGGCGTCATATTATTAAGTTTTCATACTTATTCACGAGTTAAATCTAAAAAAATGCTATATTGTAATTCGGTGGGCCTTGTGCCACACTTATGCATCTAGCAACAGCCCACTGATGAGCGACAGAAGGCAATAATTGCCTGCATTTAGGGATAGAACTTTAGGATAATTGTCACGTATTAGTCTGTTGTATTAAGAGAAAAACCTGAACCAAACAGCTTACTGTCAATACGAGATACGAACATAAGTTGTCGTCATCGAGTCTCCTCATTTCTGAAAACGAATTCGAATCCTCTTGCCTACTAGCTACTCCCTTTATCACTGGGCCACAAGTGGGCCTTTAAATTTATCATTAATACCATTATTACTTTTTTAAAAGCTATTATTGGTATGATATATATATATTAACATATATATTTAAAAAAAAAAGTTTGATCTGATAAAAATTTACCAATGCTGAGGATACTGTCCTAATAGTTAAGTAGATTTTTAATTTACAATAATAACAACAATTTAATCTCATAATAATAATATCAGTCTTTCACTGTATTTAAAATTTGGATTATCATAATTTTTATTTTAAAAACTTTTAATTTACTTAGATGCCAATGTGCCTAAATAGATTAATAAGGCTTGGCGAATACTTAGTGAGTTTTCTTTTTAAATCTCTGAAAGTACATATGTTTGTTTCATGGCTTTCGTATTGAAAAAATAATAATAATAATATATATTACAGGAAATACAGCAAAAATAAGAAAAATTCTTGGGATATAGGAGGAATTGTACACGTAGCTTTGGTCTATTTCCAACTCTACGGCCTACAGAAGGAAACTGAAGATGTGACAGGTTAATAAAATATAACTTGGCGTGACATTTATCCCTGTGAGTGTAATATTAGACTTAAATATTGGGTAAGAATTCTCACACCCCTCTTCACAGTTCTGCGCCTGAGGGGGAGAAGAGGGGTTTGCACCCAACTTTATTGCTTTTTTCCACCCTCACAGATAACGTCACAAATTACAATTAAATAGAAGTTCTTTTCCTTGACTGTTTTACGATTAAATAATGAGAATGCAACTAACTGTCTTACTCTTTTTTGCCATGAGTGATAATAAAAGAGAAGCTATTAGTTTATTTATGTAAACATCAGTAAAGAGGAAAGCATTTATGCGACAGCATAACTTTGATTTTGACAGTGGTTCGAGAAGAGGTGTTCGAAATTTGACTACGATACTAATGCCAGGAAAAAAAGATCGTGTGCAAGAAGAGATAAAAAAAAGTCCTGTCGAAATTTCTGCATACAAATAAAATAAATATCACAGTCTTATGTTAATTTTACGAATTGCTTTAAATAAACACCCTCATTCCCATCCCTCCCCCTCTTTTCTGCAGTGATATTTAGAACATTTTTAAAAAATTTAACATCGGAAATTTTTAATGCATCTTCCTTAAATATCTTATAATTTTAATTAATAAACATTAATTAAAATTAATGTTTTCATTTATTTTTATACGAATACTAACAAAAAATTTTGCCTCGTAAATAAATATCATAAAAGTTTTGATATTTTATTCAGTTTAATTTTTACAGTGTTTTCAGTTTTCAGTCACATGTGTTTCTTTTCGTTCAAAATTTAGGATAGTTTTATTATTAGTTATATTATAAGAGAACAGATTCATTGCAGCGATAAATAGCTATAATGTTTTTCATATAAATCTGATCATTAAATATCGTAATTTTATATGAACACTAAAAAATTTTCTTTTTTTTTCCCTTCTAAAGAAATATAAAAGTTTTGATATTTTATTCAGTTTAAATTTACATGAATAATATATCTTTTAATTCAAAATTTAAGTTCAGGATAGTTTAATTACTATCTGAAACTTATTCATATAGTAAACATTATAAAAAAGCTGATTCATTGCAATGATAAACAACTATAACGTTTTAAGTTAATCTTATATGAATCCGATCATTAAATATAATAATTTTATATGGTTTATTATATATTCTAAATTTCTTTCAAATGAGTGAATTTAAGCAAATCATAATAGTTATTATATTGCATTTCAAATCGATTCATTGAAGTAATAATAATTTTTTCTTTCTAAATTTAAGTGGTCAGGATAGCTATTACATTTCAAATCGATTGATTGAAGTGATAATATATTTCAAATATTTTTTTACTGAAAAATAATCCATTTTTAATACCATAGGCTATCAGTGAAATTGTAGTCTGTTTTTTAAGAATTTTAAGTTGATTTTAGAAGTTTTATACTACTGCGAAATTTCTCTTATTTGGTTTTGTACTTGTTATTTGCTAATGACCAAATGAGTAATTACGCAGTTGAGAAATAAATCTTAAATTTTTATTTATATATATATAAAAGTCGATAATTCCTAAAAATCAGAAACTATTTGGAAAGTTCATATTAATTAAAGTTTGTGTTCGTCAATAAGGTTTTTCCACATTGGTAATTTTTCATTAACTTTAAAACCTCACAGTTTGAAAAGAATTCTCATAATCGATTCTGTACTTATCATCGATTACGGACAGCGAAGTTGTTAATTTATCAGAAAGGGCAAAATAAGTTTTCATATTTGGCTCAAATTTAACAATTTTGAATCTAATTGTTTGAAAGTCAATTTTAATAAATAGAAATTAACATTCAGTAATAATTCGACTAATAATTGAAAAATAATAATAATATATATATATATATATATATTTTTTTAATTTTCGAAACGAAAAAGCCATTTAAAAAAAACGTCATTACATATAATCTGTTGCCGAAAAAGCTAGTAAATTGAATGCATTAATAATGAAATGAATACACACGTTAAAAAAAAAAAGAGAATAATGTTATATATACAGTTAACGAAGACAAACATATCTCCTAGTTACAGTTTCATTTACATATTGAAGTTCATAGAACTGAATATTCATCAACTCAACAGGAACGGCTCGATTTGATTGACACGATTTAGATCTTTTTTACAACCAAAAGTAAAACAATTATTAAAAGGTCAATTACATTTGTTCAGTTTACAGAGGATAATGATAAGTAAAAATATAAATACGCAAACATTACTTACTTTCATATATATATGAAAGTAAGTAATGTTAAACTATTACAGAGTATTTTGTTAATTATATAACAAATATTAAAAGATAAATAACAGCTAAAAAAGTTGAAAGATACTGGCATCTTGTATTTTCCTTTCGCTTTATAAGTAAAATGTTATTACACATACCTTTAATAGCTTCAGGAACTCATCTATTCACGTTAATAAGTCATAAATTAATACCTTACCACATATATTAGAATACTAGAGCCTCCTAATTGTCCCAAGAATTATTGTTTACATTATTTGGTAATGCTATTGTTGCGCATCAAAATTAAAAGAAATAATTAGAAAAGAAATATAATTACTTTACCAAGAAATAAGTAGCTATATTAAGTATTGAATTAAAATATTAGCAATTTTTTATTTAATTTGCAATGGTTTATATTTCGATTAATAAATATTTAAATTAAATATTTATTATTTTACACGAGACTGTTTTCCATTAAATATTTTATTACTTAAAAACGTTATATGAATTGATTTAAGTTTGAAGACCATTGCTTTATTTCATATTTAAATTTATAAATCATATTATCGGTTAAAATTCAAATTAATTTCAAAATATATTACTCAAATCAATAGAATTATATGGGAGTTCTACCTAATAAAAAATTCTATGCACATAAATTTAAAAGTTGTTGTGGAAAGATATCCTAAAGGATATCAAGTATTTTAATTGGCCTAAATATTAAAATGCTTCCCTTGCAGGTGCAAATGCCTTGTCAAAATCTAAAATCATAATTCCTTCTAATATTAAAACTAAATATCAAATTATATAACTAAATGTCGACAGAAAAGCAGCTACTACTCTCACAAGATTAAGAAAGAAGCATCACAAAAATTTGAAAATTTCTGCTGATGCGTCCAGATTACTCCCCTCGTCATTTCTTTGATTGCCCAGTTGTTGCAGTCGCCATGCATTGTTTGGACCATCCCTGGAAGAGGATTTATGCTCGAGCTGGCAGTCAACATAGCCAATATCATTCAGGAGACATTTGATTTTCTTGTATTCAAGGGATACGACAGCAATAACAATTATAATACTCATTAATACGTAATTTTTCTAAGTGTACAAAAACATTTGTAATGTGAAGTGTGCGAAATGTGATTTTTGCTACTTTATGATTATTGTTTTTCACTAATAACGGTTATAATATATTTTCAAAATATTTCATGAATTTTATTAAGAAAAGTTATATATGATAGAAAAGTTCTTATTCTAAAATATTAATTTTAATTAATAGATAGAGCAATTTCATTCAAATTCTTAAATGTATGAGCATGGAGTCACTGAACACTCATTGTAAGCTAAAATACTAAATTTCACTTTTATTTCTCTCAGAATTAAATATTTTTCATTTGGGGCTCAGCGAAAAATAAAAAAATCGTATTTGGTTATTTTTTAATTAAATAAAACCCTATTATTTTATTTTAAATTGACGTTTTAAACTATTTTGTTCGAAATTTATTTGCGAAAGAAATGAGATATGATGCCGTAGCTCTAAACGATTTTCTTATTAATTTTGTGATTATTAATTTCTATTGGTCATAATTTTTATTCTTTTATCTTTCATTAACAAATAATTCGTAAATATTTGAGTAAACGACATGGAAAATTGTTTTAAAAACACTTTCTCATAAAAAAAATTCATTTTTTATACATGGAAAATTTACTTTAAAATATAACTTACTGAAAATTTACTTGCTTATTAGTTAGAGTTTTTATTTAATTAAATTAATTAAATAAAAACTCTACAGTTTTATTTAAATTGAAATTTTTTTTAAATTATTTAATTCAATAATCATTTGCGAAAGAAACGTGATATGACGTCACAGCTCTAAACGCTTTCTTATTCATTTTATGATTCTTAATTTCTATTTAAGAATCACAAAAGTAATATTAAATAATTTTTTATTCTTTTTTATTTTTATTAATAAACAATTCTTTTAACATCAGAGTAAACGACATGAAAAATTGTTTTAAAAATATTTCCTAATTCAAAAATATTCATTTTTTGTTTAGCATGGAAAATTTACTTTTAAATTAAGATTAAATTAACGTGCTATTATTTCAAAATAACAGATTATGTTTCATGAAATCAAATAATAAATATAAATACTTTTTCACTAGAAAACCAAATGATTACTCTTTTTAGTTTTGGATACTCAGTGTTAAAAGTAAAAATTTAATTCAATTTAACATTTCATGCATTACATTACATATTTAATTAGTATTTTAATATTTGGTTTGATTTTTAGTAAACAAATGGAAAAATTTCTATTGATCACTTTTTTAAATATTAATAAGTAATAATTTTTTTTTTTTTTTAATAAACTTAGAAGTAACCAGACAATTTTAAGCCTGTATTTAGGCTAACGCAGTATTGAATGAAATTTCTTTTAAATACGTTAGGGTCAAAAATCAATGAACTCGATTTTCTGTTTACCATTCACTTGTAGTTTGCATTTTAAAACTAATTGAATGAAAATGAAACGCTATTTTCGGTATTAAATCAATCAATTTAAATCGTTACTTTCGATATTAACATTCCTTAAGTGTCATCAGTTCTGTTCAACAATTGAGTTAAATTGTTTAGTTTCTATACTGGAATATTTATATGAATTAATTTAGTTATTATGATAAAAGTAGTAAAATCTTAAAAGTAAGTTTCTGTTTGCCATTCACTTCTGGTTTGCATTTCAAAACTCATTAAATGAAAATGAAAAGTAATTTTCGATGTTAAATCAATCCATTCAAATCGTTACTGCCAGTATTAACGTTCCTTAGGTGTCATTCGTTCTGTTCAACAATTGAATTGAATTGTTTAGCTCCTATACTGAATATTAATACGAATTAATTTAGTTATTACGATAAAAGGTATTAAAATCTTAGATAAGATTCTAGTTTATACATAGAAGATAAAAATAAACCAAATAAAATGTCAAATAAACTTAAGATTTTAATGACTGAAAAAGAAAAGATGAATTATTATAATTAAATTCCTTTCACGCATTTCAATTTATCGTGTGCGGACATACTTTGCTAGAATACACATGGGAGTATATGTTCAATAACCCAAAATATTTATAAAGAAGTTGGCCAAAGTACTACAAGAACTATCTAATTCAACAGCTACAATATACCAAAGTTTTATAAGCCTAGAATTTCATGAAGAAGTAATTATTCTAAATACTACAAGAAGCTCTGTCAAATTTAATAGCCACAAGAATATTATACCAAATTTCAATAAATAAAACCTTGATAAAGCAACTGTCCAACCGACTGACAGAAAAGTCTGTTAAGTGATGGTTAAACTAACTTTTATAACTAATCCTTGACAATATTTTGGGGATATCAAAATAATAATCTGTTTATATTTTGAAAATCCAAACAATCCAAAATGAACTACAGGGACTACTGCCATGACTTGATACTGGTCAACCTTTAGATTTAGCATGCCAGTTTTAAAACACATAAATAAAAGCAAGTAACAAGAGTTTATTTTAGTTAAAAGATTTTTAAAATTTGTCATGTTGAGCGAGGATATCCTTATTCATTTTTTTAATATAGCTTCACTTTTTTTGGAGATACCACTGGCCTCTAAACCAGGACAACACATGATAATGATAAAATATCAATTTCATTTTTAATATAGTAGTAGTTCCAAGTGATAAAACTTCTTACAAAATCTTATTAGTAACTAAGTATTGGTCCAATCAACAATAATAATTTTTAAATAACTTTAAATCTCAATTAATTTTAATTAATTTATATCACATTATATTCAATTAAAACTATATCATAAAAAATCACATTTTATCATGTGATAAATTACCTTTACTATAAGTGAAATTCAATGTTGCATAGAAATATAAGGATTCTATTGCAAAATGAACAAAAAATAAAAATTCAATAAAAAGTTTAACAATTATTAACAATCATTTTACTAACTTCTGTTTTTAATATTTTTAAAGCTTTTTGTTGTCTTTAAAAACAAAATTAACAAGTTCTTAAATAACATTTTATGCCAGTTGTATTAATACATTTTGTTGGTCTTATCATTATCTATATATCTCGAACCAAGAAAACAAGTATTTTTAAGATCTTTTTATCTTATCTTTACAAGATCTGTTTTAAGTATTTTACTGATGAACTGCATACGATTGTAATTCTGTAAATAATTATACATTACAATAAAATATTAATATTTGAAATAAGCATGTATTCTCTTGATATTTGGCTACTTAATACAAAATTAAATTAAAAAATTATACCAAATAAAAATATAAATTCATTTCCTTTTTTAAAATACTAAAAATTAAACCAATTAATGGATTAAATTTATTCCTATCAATAGCAAATAATTTTGTATTTAAACTAATAAAAAAATACTATTATTATTATACAAGGATCAATCATTGAATCTCTTCATTAACAAACAGGTTGATTAATAAATAAATGCATTGATTTATTAATACGATTATCATTTATCTAATTATTTAAAAAATGAAAATCTTTAAGTTTTATTAATTAACTCTCCCCCCTACCAATATTATTAAAAATTTGTGTCACCTTTGACATTGGATTTAATATTTTTTCCTATCATTATGTCGGAAAGGAAAAACAAATTTATATATTATGATTCTGAATATCTAATTAACTGTAATTCAAATAATATATTTAAGAAAATACAATGAAGGAAAAATTGCACTTACTTGCTATGATCGTGTCAAAATATTTGCGCCACAATCTAGATATCGGGGTTTCTTCAAAAATTGTCGACGATGCCATCATCTCACACATGTTCATCGTGTTGACGTTGCTACAAAAATGATGAAATTTTTCAGAAGTTCCCCTTTTTTTCTCGCCCTTTGCGCATCCAAGTCGAATTCCATTGGATTCGTCTCGTGACGTCGCTCGCGAAAGGAACCAATCGCAAGAATGGGTGGGAACTTTTCACTTGTGCTTTATGAGAGTTCTGTCTGGATAGCATGAAAACATTCATTAAAGAAAAAAAAAAAAAAGAAATGAAAGTTATTATTTAAAACGATGAATCATTTTCTCCCACAACTAAAAGCGAATTTTATTCTTTTTAATGCACAATAAAATGCATTTATGATAAAATTTTTTTAATTATTGACGAAGCTATACAATAAATATCCTTATTTTTTTTTTTTTCATAACATTTGCAATTTCATCTTAATAAGTTTGGTTCTTATTAAATTATTTTATATAAACAATTTGTTAATTTTGAATAATTAAAACAACAAAGCGCAAGAACGCAAAAACGTTTTAGAACGCTAGAAACAGATTGTTGTATATTTTCAATGTAAATATTAGAAATAACCTAAAAGATGATCAAATTCGATAGATCGATATAGAAACGATTTTTAATACTGTGCATCATCTACAGGATAACTGTTTAGTAGAAAATCGTAGAACAATAAGCAATTCACAACTGTTGGAATCAAAATTCGAAAAAGAAACTGAAACAACCCTACGTCAGGCATGGGACGTTAAATCTGTAGATTAGAATGTCCTTTCATTGAGCCCGAAGGAGAGTGCGAACCCCCACTTAGATACGACTCTCGGGTATATTAATTTCGAATTGTGGCAATAAAATGTGAATGTAGTATAGTATGCTGACGCTGCATATACCTTTTTAATGAAGAATGTGATAAAATTGATCGATATTTGAAATTAACAATAAGTCAATTCAATTATATTTTGTTCTACAAGTATTCTGCAAGTATTGTTTAGTAAATTAATGTATATTTAAGTATTGTATTGTTTGCTTTTAGTATACTACAAGTATTGTTTTGTAAATAACAAACAATGGAGTAGAAAATATTTCTTGCTAATCATCATCATCATGAATCAATAATTTGAAATAGCTTGCAGAAGAAGGAATTTGATTATTATGAAGTTCAGCGAAGAAAAAAATTCCTTAAATACTTTTAAAGAAACTTTGTTAGTAATCATGTCTTTGGAAAATCAGTAAGCTAATAAGAAGTTGTGTAGAATATTATTTTCTTCTCTTAGAGATTTTCATAGCAAATGAATAATATTAATTAAAATATTCCGTTAAATAACGAAAATAAGTTTTCCAACATTAAAGTGCATTGCTTATTTTATTTTCCATTCAACTCAATTTTAAATTAACATAAAGAGAACCAAAAACCATGTATTGTATGTGATAATAAGTACAAAATAGCACGATTTGACAAAAAAAGTATCTGTAATTATATTTTCTTTTTGAATTGATTTTTCTTAATCGTTTAAATAACTTAAAAACATTTTTAAAATTTCTGAAAGTGCAAAACTCTCTCAGTATAGAGTCTCAAAAAAAATGGTGAAAGTTTAGCTGGGTTCATTTCAAAAATTTTTTAAATTTATTTATTTATGTTCATGAAATTTTATTATGTTCATAAAATAAATGGAAGAATTGATATTTATGAATATCTGTAAACATTTCAACAAAAATATTGTATTGCCTCTGGCCATAAATTTCAAGCAAAATTACTTCCATTTTAAAAAATTAAGTGAAACTTAATGTCTTAAAGAAAATCATCTTTCAAAGCTTTTGAAATTTGTTTATAACAAACATATAAAATAGATATGCTTCAAAAATATAATTTTTTTATAGATCTTACTTAGTTTTAAGGAATTCCAAAAAATTATGCATCCTTTTTAAAATTCCTTTCAGCGAAACAATTTACAAACATCTGATTGAAAACAATTTTAATTTTTATGGGATTACAATAAAATGAAACCCGACTGTCAATATCATTTTTTAAACTCAATACATTAAAAAGTTTTTAATTGAGTTAATATAGTTATATAATGGAAAACAATACATAAACATAATTTTTGTGAAAAGAAAAATAAATTTAATCAACAGTGAAAAAACAAATAATTTTGAGTCATTTGTTTAACATTTTTTGTCGTTTTTTTTTAATTGTTAAATTAATTGGGAAAGCCATGTCGAAGGGGGAGGGGGAGTTGTTGAACGACGACTTCAAATTCTGAATTTCCTGGAAATTTAGTAACCATATTTTTAAATTTTCCAAAGTTTTAAAGGAGTTTTTAAAAATTGAAATAATCTAGCAACTTTTTACCATTTTTATTCTAACAAAATTTTAAAAACCCATACAGAAGAAGTAGATAAAACATACAAACAACTACATAATTATAATAGTTTCCCAATTAATTTATCGATTCAAAACAAAAGATAAAAATTTTTAAGCAAATAACACAAAATTATTTATTTTTTAGCTGTTGCTTAAACTTATTTATTTATTTTTTAAAATATTTTAAATGTATTATAACGTGTTAATTCCTTATTTATTTTTCATAAATAAGTAATGTATATATATATATATATACATTATAAAAAATAACTGAGTAATTAACACATTATAATACATTTAAAATATTTTGTCAGTTTTTGTGTTAATGAACTAGAACAGGGGTGGCCAGCCCGCGGCCAGCCTTGAATATTTTCCGGCCAGTGAGATTTATCACACTTTTACAAAAATATATCAAAATCTATTTATTTTATAATGGCCAAAGTAGTGAAAACCAATGTATTAAAAAACACATTATGTGTGCATCCATATAATCAAAAATTAAGTGTCGAAATTATGAGAATGGTTTTTTAAAATAATATTCTTGCGAATGTATGACAGATATTGCCAGTTTTATTGATGAGTTTACAGTTATGAGTTCGCAGAATAAATAAATTATATTCTGCGAACTCATGATGTGCGCGCATTTTGGAACATCTAATATAACAGCTTCTATGTTTCACTTTAAGTGACCGCACTGATCATCCCTAAATACGCACAGTTGATTGTTGATAGCAGAGCAAACTAGACTCTTAGTTGAAATTGTTAGCACTTTTGGTTCAACTTAAACCTGCGAACCTTTTTTTTTTTTTTTTACCCTAAAATAAAATTGACCAAAACATAAAACACGCTCAAACATAACGGACGATAATCTGCAACACCAATTACGATGTGTAAATGCCCACACTGAGATCGATTTGCAAAAGTTGAGTGAAAGAGTGGAGAAACAAATATCTCACTATCAAAATAAATATTTTTTAATATGTCCATTTTGTATATCATTTATATTTATATATTTTTTTATTAGTTCATTTTTTATATCATTTACATTTATATTTTATATTTCATTTTTAATATATATAATGTGCGTTTAGTATCGTTACTATTATATTACCTATGTCTACATGTAAGAATAATAGTAAACACAAAAATAATAACGCATTATGTTTCAATTTGTCAGTCCAGAAAAAATGTCTGTAGTGGGCACTCTAAATCTAATACGGGATATATAATTTTATATTCCTCCCGCGGAGCTATGATGCATTTCAAAGCGGCCTGCAAGGTCATATAGGTTGACCACCCTGAACTACAATGTAATTAATACGTGGTTTCTATTCATAGATTTTTAAATATTCATGCCTGGAAAATTTCGTTAATCAGTATATAGATCCAAATAGACTTGGGGATACTAATGAATTATTTACTATTAAGAAACTTTATAACAACTAATTTTTGAAATGGAACATGTTTTTTGCAATCCCATTAAATAAGTAATGAATTCTTGAAATAATTAATGTTTTGATAGCCAATAAAGTTGAGACTGTGGCAGATGAGAAAGAAAGAAATAACATAACATAAGGAAACTCGTTTTGGCGAGAGATTGCGATCCTCTTCATAATATGACAATTTTATTTCAAAAAATAATATTGCATGTAAATTTGTTTAAAAACATTTTCAGATATTTCTGTAAATTGTAACATGATCCAGCTTTAGTTTACTAAAAAGTAAATATTTTTATGTTAGAAAAACATATTGTTTATTTATTAGTATTATTATTTCAAACTAGAATACAAAATCTTCTTCAATAACTTACTAGCCTGAATATGAATTGTTTTTTTCACAATATTTATTTGCAAAAACATGTTCATTTCAAAATTGTTCTCAATAAAATAGATGTGATATCTGTGAAAAGATTCCAAGTCTGTTAGAACTATTGTGTGTGGGGAAATAATAATAAATAAAAATTTTTAATGAAGAATTTTTTAAGAATGTCTTTTGATAAAATTATTTATCTCATTATTTTTGCGTTTGATTACTACAAAAACTGAACCATACACACTAAAAACATTTATTAAATTAATGTGACATACACATCAAATTATTTACTATATTATATTGTTTATGTCTTATACATAAAGAAATGAAATAAATACATGTTAGATATTTTTAGAGGTTTTTGCCTATAAATTAGAAAACATTGTATAAATTATTTTTTTTAATACTGATACATTTACTTTTTCCTTTTAACTTTAACCGAATCAATGTTCTTAATCTGTCATCGAATTCTTAAAACCTTTCCATAAAATTACCCTTCACTTGACTTTTTAAAGAAAACAGCCTTAATTACGAAAAAAAAAGAAAGAAAGAAAGAAAGCCAAAACGCAGTTCATGCATTTTTGCTGCATAAATAATATCTCAATAATAAAAATAATTTATATTTGATTCATAAAAAACTTATTATTCAGATTACGAAAAATAATGATAAAAAAAAAATGAACAGAGAAATGTATTCTCAGTTTAGCTAAGGCCAGTATCTCGCAGCAATTTATGATTAGTTAGTTTATTTTATGGCATCCTTTATGTTTCTGTTTCCACGTGCATTTTTGTGACCTTAATTAACTCCGCCTACTTTTACATTTTGAATAAACACGTGAAGGATTCTCTTTTCGTGAATGAATCACCGTTTAAGTTTATAAACACTGTCAGCTCAACCCAGCCTCAAACGAATCGTACCTAATACATGTCTTCAACTGTTAATGCAGTTGTTGGGTACTTCTACACACTTTATGAGCCATCATGAATATTGGATGGATAATTGAGAAAGTATGATGTGAGGAAAGAGATGATACCATGTAAAAATAATGACAAGTACAGCACTTTTAAGTTCTGGTTTAAAACTTTCATTTGTAAGTAATTCAGATTTATAGATGCTTTATTTTTTTCATGAATGTATTTTTTATTTGTTTTATTTATGCTTGAGGAGCAAAAGTTGACTTAGAAAAAACTAGTAATAAAGTATGCCAAATCCAAGGCTAATGAAAATGTGAATTAATCTTCATTTTATTTTTAGCTGTATAAAATTAATAATAAATCGATGAAAAAAATTAAATTAATAATAAATAAAAAAAAATCAAATGAAGAATAAATTAAAATTCATAATAAATTAAAATTCATAATAAATCATTAAAATTTTAAAAACATATAAATAGTTTTACACATAATAAAATATAATATATTGAAAAAAAAAATTATATAAAATACTACAAGTACATTGCAGAGGTGAAAAACTGTAATATGTACTATAAATTAATAAATAAAAAGAAGGAAAAAATAAATAAACTTCTGCCAATAATAATAGTGTGTCAATATAAATGATATTCTTCTTACCACTAGGCAAATTGAGTAAATCTCGGAGATTTCACTCCAAATGAATATTCTACATACAAACACGTTACCTATGAATAAATAACCGTTGGTTACAGTTATTATTTTTTAAATTCTATTTAAAAGAAAGAGTTTCATAAAAATGGCTGGACCTGGTAATTTCATACTTATTTGTCAAGGAATAACAACATACAAGAATATCAAGAACAAATCAAGAATCGGAAGGCGAACACTAACAGAAGAGCAATAATTATTTTCTTCTACGATCAATTCAGATATTTAACAGTAAATAATTCAACAATTTTGTATATTATTCGCTGTGATCAAAAGAATTCATCTGTCACTTTGCATCCAACAATTTTTTTTTTTTTTTTTTTTTTTTTTTGGTTTGTTCTGCTTTGCAAAAATTTTTACGTTTTAGAAATATTGCTATGCGACCCCAAATATGTTGGCAATCCATACTTTGAGAAGCCCTGTTATATATCATATATATATATATATATATATATATGTATATATATATACACTCAAGAGTCAAAACATTATGGCCACCTGCCAGTAACCAGTTGGACCACCTTTGGCGCGTAACACAGCTTCAACCTGCCTTGGCATGGATTGATATCACCACTTAATACCAGTTAAATACCACTTCCACCTGATCACGTGCCTTCAACGTCATCCAGACGAGTTCATTGCAAAATGTAGGGGTGTTCATAATGTGTTGGCTCTTGAGTGTATATATTTGCATAAATTAAAATATGTTATATCTTTAAACAACAGTTTTATTTTACACACCAGTGATAAACAACTTTTCACCTTTAACCCTTACAACAAAGAAAGATTCTGCCGAACCTGTCACTTTTTCATCATGGAATAGCACAATAGATTGATGGTTTATTAATTTTTTTACAAACATATGAATTCAAAGATTTTTTTAACTAATATTCAGATTGCACTGATCGATAAAATTTAACTTTTAGTCTGTTAGATTAATGACTGAAATTTTAAATGAATGGGTATTATGGAATATTATGCTCTGATTTCAAATTTGCATAACATTTATTTGTAACGTGTAAGGATTTTTTTTTATATAATAAGAAAAGTTCATACTGTTGTAAACTGTTTAATTTTATTTAATTTACTTTCGTGTATTAATATAAAAATATAGTCTTTAACGATTCTCTACTGTATTTGTCTTGGGGAATATCTCTTTTTTTAGTGTCCAATAGTCTGCAAAAATATATTTGGATTCCATTTTCCCTTTGTAGCAGATTCCTGATGGCCCATTGGCTACCGCTCTGGCCTTTGACACCACAGCCTTGAGGTTATCCTGGTGGGGGCATGGATGTTTGTTAGTGGTTCGGAATCCACGTTAAACTGTAGGTCCCGGTCAAATTAGCCTAAAGTGCGCAAAAAATGACAGTAGAGCGACAAAACCAAACTTTTTTTCCATTGTTGAAATACCTTGGTGAAAACCTCCATCGTGTTCGTCGCTCATAGTGCTGAGAATTTCAGGGTGTAAATCCAGAAAATGTATTTTTAGGGACACGTTTTAATCCCAAAACTTTATAATTTCGAAGGAGTTCAGAAAGTAGTTCTCCTTAGTTCTCAGCTTTTCTGTTGCTATGAAATTTAATTGTGACCTTTTTAATAGATTTCCATGCAGCTTTTTTTCAATATTCAAACTTTCCACAAAAGTCATTGTCTTCTTATTCGTGGGTGCAAATATACCTTCTTTTATTTTAACTCCACTAATCCCAGGAATTTGTTCTTTGAAAGTACAGGATACCTGGATCACTTTTATCCATCACTTTAAAAACGTTTTTCATTAATCCGTGTTTGATATACAATTAATTAAGATATACGTGCACAGGATAAATGTTTTTGCGTTCTCTGCTATCCCACTCTCATAGAAAACAACAAAATTTAGTACATCTTTGCTGAAGACATAACAAAAGTGCTATAACTTTCAAATCGCCGCATATATTCCAAAAATGTTGTTGGTAACCTTCGATAGCAAAATATCCATGTTGTCATACATCTCTTTCATATGGGTTGCATAGGAAAGAGGAATTGAAGGTTTCTCATATCCACTAGCAAGAAGCACGTCTTTTAAACTGAGTTTAAAAGAATCTATAAGCAACATCCATCTCTGTTCTCTTCTCCTCGAACTTAATGAAAGGACATTCCGCCGAAATATTTATCTCTCACATTCATGCCATAGAAAGCTACAACCATAAATACATTGTTGTGAAAGGAAGCAGTATTCTTTTAACCATTTTAAATTTATAATCGCCAATTACCACTAATCAGATAATAAATATAAGTAATTTTGAAACTCATAGCAAGTAAAATTTGAATTTATCAAAAAAAGTTCTTTCACGATATTTTTCATTAATTTGTAATTACTTAGGCGATTTAAATTTTATCAGAAAGAAATGCAGGGTGCCCTCTTTTTCAGCTTATTCACAAACCCCTTTAAAGCCATGCCCCACAGTTTAAGAAACGACTAATGCTTACAATTGTCTGAGCACTGATGCATGGTTTTAAAATTGTTTCTTTACAGAAGAAATTTCTTAACCGCATACTGACATTCCAAATTAACTAGTCCAAAAGTTATTCATCCTTCCAAAATATATTTTTTTCAAACTTACTTACATATAATGAATTGCTTGTGTATAATTTTTTGTATAATGATCTTCGCTGATTGTTAATGTAGCCTAATTATCGATTTAAGTTTATTATATTAAATTGCGTATGATATTTGTATTTTCGTCAGATATTCAAATTAAATTTGAAAAAAAGTTTTCTTTGTTTTAAAAGTTATTTTTCGAACAGATCAATTAAAAGCTTTTTTGTAGAAATTTTGTTGTTACCGATGGCTTTATTGGAACTCAATCCATACAAATTTGGCCTCTTACAGTAGAAACAAAAAGAACATATAAACAAATCAAAATACAAAGGGAAAAGACATTCTATTCCACTGTAGTATATTCATTTTAAAGTTCGGATGACTCATTGTCATTTTCCCAGGGCAAATAACCATAGCCTCTATCTCAGGGGTGGCCAACACGCGGCCCGCCTAGAATATTTTTGCGTGAGTTTTATCACGCTTATACAAAATATATTTATTTTATAATGGCCAAAGTAGTGAAAACCAAAGCATTAAAATATATATTATTTGTGTATCTATATATTCAAATTTACATAGAATATGCAAAAGAAATAAGAAAACTTACGGCTGCTTTTGAAAGCCGATTCAGTAATTTAGATTTAAACAAATACTACAAAATTTGTGAAATATATTCATCTCCTTTTCATGTTGAAATCGATCGGCCCCAGAATATTTCCAAATTGAACTGGTTGACTTACAATGCAACATTGAATTAAAACGCATTTTTTGAAACACCAGAATCAAAATAGATTTTTATAACACATACGTCACGAAAGAGAATTTTCCAGTTTGAGAAATCTGACACAAAAAGTTGTTAGCGCTTTAGGCTCAACTTAACCTGCGAATCGTTTTTTCGAAAATGAAATTGACCAAACACGCTCGAACATAACGGACGCTAACCTGCAACACTAATTAATGTGCAAATACCCAAATGGAGATCGATTTGGTAAAAAGCTAAGTGAAAGAGTGGAGAAAACAGATAGCGCATTAGTAAAATAAATATTTTTAAATGATTTCATTTTTTTTATTTCATTTACGTTTATATATTTTTTTTATATTTCATTCATGTTTATATATTTTTTTTATGTTTCATTTTTAGTGTTATATATTTCTTTACAATGTGCGTTTAGTATCATTATTATTATTAATTATCTAGGTTTACATGTAAGAATTACAGTAAACACAATAATAATAACTCATTATTGTGTTATTACTCATTACTCATTATTTAAATTTTCCTTTCCAAAAAATGTTTATAGTGGGTCTAAATCGAATATGGGGATATATTGTTTTATATACGGCCCGCGGAGTTATGATGCATTTCTAAAGTGGCTCGCAAGATCATTTGGGGTTGGCCACTCCTGCTCTAGCTGTTACTCATTTAGCACCACCCAGGAGGCAAGTGTGACTTAAGGTTGCCAAGGAAGCGAGTAACATTATCTCCCATTGCAGAAATCTATACCGCTGTAAAATTGTGGAATTTCATACCGTTTGTTATAATTATATATATCATTTTCTATAAAATGTTAATGGGAATTGCGTGGCATTAACTAACTTAAATTTCCTTTAAAATCAATGCGTTTATCTTCTTAATAGGAAAGATAATTGCTATTATTTTAATTCTTTTCTTCGATAATTTTGTTATCCATTTTAGAATATTAGACACAACTTCAATGAGTAAATGATGTTTCCTAAGACACACAGAGAAAGAGAAGAAAAATGTTTTTCCAAAAACTTTTAGAGTTTAACATTTTGTGTATCATAGTGAAGAAAATTCGGAAACTTCCAACGTGGCAGTCAGAATGTCGATACGAGGATCTTGTTAGAATCACCACTAAGTCTACATTTTTTGAGAAAGTAATTGTAGTTAATGACAACAAGAGGAATTAAAACTTCTGCAGTCTTACATGTCAGATAGTGCATAGGGCCATCTCAGCCTCAAGTGGTTATTAAGCATACTACAATAAATTATTTTTCCTGCCAAAAAGCACTGTTGTTGTTTTCAATCACTGGGTACTTTAGCCTAAGGCAGATATGCAATAGATTGAGCATTAACCAGGATATGAACACGAAATGGACCTGCTACTTTGGACTCTCATTTTGCCATTGCAGCTTCGAACGAACACATGCAAGGATAGCATTAGGGGGATTCACATAATCCTCCTCAAGCAAAAAGGAAAGACTTTCTGGCACATAGATTTATCATCAATAAAATGAATGACATGAATCATTATGAAACAGAAGCTTTCGGCTCAGCATATGCTTGTCGGATTTCGAATTAGGTGGCCTTTGTTAATGACTATGATTTTCGCATTAACATAGGTAATAGCTTATTTTAATGCAAAAATTCACTAAATCTTACCAACTGCCCTTACAGAAAATTAACTATGTACATATTATTATCTCAATTTTTAGATTATATATTTCCTAAGTGGTTAAGTACTATATTTTATACAACACGATTGTGAAATAGAAAATGTCGAAAGCATTGCATTTCTTTTTCTCTTTTCCTAATGCTTATAAAGAAATTAAACTTTGTTTATAGGAATTTTGTAAAAATTTTTGATAACATTACTACCCTGCACATGGAAAAAAAACTCAATATATCTTGTTTCGAATGCGGGATACTTTGATTTGTGGTCATTCCTCACTAGAAGGTAAATCTGTAGCAGATTCTGAATGAACCGAGATGCAATCTCAGGGTAAACCCGCTACAGTGTACCCATATTTTGTCATTAAAATTTTCAGATAACACTTTTAGAAATGGTATTTGGAGGGTTAGTACCTTTCTTGACTCTTCCTCAGTTCTGATGGAGAGATTTCCGGCATACATATTTATCACGCCAACCCTCCCCTTCTGTATTTACATGGAAGTTTTTTTTCAATTTGGTTTTGATGGACGTGTTTAATGTTTGGCTTCAGTAGTTTGGAAACCTTAGTAGGCTATCCATCAAATCACTTTATCCTTAATTTGCGACTATTTTATCTTATTGCGATAAGTTTAAATATACCATGGCTCCTACATTACAGTAGAATTACATTGAGTAATGTAATTTTCCTACACCTCCAACTTTTATATTCTTACTATGACCAGAATTACTTCATATGGCGATTTAAACTATTCACAAATTCCACAATTCACAGTTGTTTTTTAAATTCAATGGAGAGAAATAAAATAGTTAAGGCTACTTACATCTAAACATGAAAAAACGGAAAGAAAAGAACCGAAGACATGACCTCCTGATGTTTTTTACTTATATTCACAAAAATTATTTAACAGTTTCATTCCTGAAATTGAGCATACCATTAAAATATTACGGACTGTACTACTGTGCCCAAAAAGTAAGACCAATTATTATTATTATTATTTTTAAACTCTTTATTTATTCTTCCAAATTTATTTCATCGCCTTCAAAGTAATCCCCTCCGGACACAATGCATTTATGCCAACTTTTTCAATCCTCAATGCATGCTAAAGTCATCGGCAGGGATGACCTTCAAAGCGCGCGGCGATTCACGTTGAATCTCTTCAATCGACTCAAAACGGCGTCCCCGGGTGGTCTTTTGAGTTTAGGGAATAGCCAGAGGTCGAACGGTGTGAATACTGTGGTTGTGGAACGATATGGGTTTCATTTATGGCAAAAAAGTCACGAAAGAATCAATGCAGTGTGAGCTGGCACATTCCGTGTTTTCGGTACCCAGTCGAGATTTGACGCGTTTGAGGCCCAAAATAGAATTGAACGATCCTTTTGAAATTCCAACATCATCAGCAAGGTCTCTAATTGTAAATCGATGGTTTGCAAGCCCCAAATTTTTAATTTTTTGGAATAATCACCGAATGCCTTCTGCGACATTCTATATGTTTCCGTAAACAAAATTTTATGCAAGTTCTTTGCTCAATTAATTCAGACATTTCTCCAATTCGGAATCAGTTTTAGCGTCTCAAAGCCAAGCGTAACTCAAACACTAATGAATATTTTGACGTCAAATGTCACATAGATGTCAAGGACAGTGCCAGTAAGCTAAAAAAAAAAATAATAATAATAATAAAAATTGAAATTCCATAAGCCCTCGAATTTTTAAATTGGAAATTGATTTTATTTTTTGGACACAGTAGTATGTGTCTCAATTGATTCTACTAAAAAAATAAAATAAATAATATTAGTAGATTAAATTTGTTTTCTTAAAACTTTCACATATTGCTCAAACAAATTTAAACGCAGAAGTATTTCACCTAAGTATTAAAAAAAAAAAAATCCTGAAAAGCACAGTACCATAGCAAAGAAGCAATAATTATTGGAAAAACTAATAAATACAATAATATTCAAACATAGTCTTAAAGCATATTAAAAGTTCCAATAATGAAATTAAAAAAAAAAAACTGCAGAAGAAAAAATCAATGAACACGCTTATACACACACAAGCAACAAATTCATTCAAATCATTCTTTGTACGGTTTCGTTAGTTAATCAGACCGGGACCTACAGTTTAACGTGGATTCGAACCTCTACAAATATCTATGCCATCCACCGTACCAAGAGCAAGAGCGCTAGCCAATAGGCCATCAAGTCGCCTACATTTTATTAATGTAAAAATGTGAGAGAGAAAATAAAAATCTTTGGAGAATAAAACGAAACGAGATAATAAAAAAACAATTCCACATTAACTAAAATGTATGTTTTTAAGATTTCTTTATTTCAAGTTAATCAAAATGAATTTTTGCAATAAGTTTTACATTCTGAAAAAAATTGAAAAAATGTTGATAACATACGCAGTTTACTTTCCAAAATAATGTTTGAAATACTTTTTTTTGTATAGCATGTTGTTTACAGTTGCTCTTCCAGTAGCTTAAAAGGAAATGGTTAAAATAAATACAATATGAGACTCGTTGCGTACTTGAAAGAAATGAAATCGGAGAAAGGTCTAAAAAAATCAAACAACTGGTAGCATGTTGTTCGCACCTGCATTTTCAGTCCAGTTGGTGACCTTTAGCCGGCAGAAGACCTCTTCCGTTCTTCATTATACCATTTTGGCTTGGGTGTCCATTTTCACCCTCCTAATACCCCATTCTATAAATTTCAGGGATCCCTCTTTCCTTCCTCCTCTGAAAAACAACGACTTACCCTTCGCCACATAATGTCTAACTATAAATTTCGATTCTTTGAGGGTGGTTGGGGGACATGTTTAAACTTTTTGGGGAGAGAAAGGGATTCGGCTGGAGGACAAAGATGAGCCGCTACTGGCAGACTGTCAAAGTTCTTCTGGTTTATGATATGCTTTGAGGTCAATGGCGTGAGGATGGATACTCACCAAGGAAATTCCGCGGGGGTGCAAGGATTTGCAAGCCACTTGGGTGGTGAGATTCTTCAGTGTTAGGAAAACTAATTCATTGGACGGGATGCAAATGTTTATTTTCATGAGCTTGTTTTTGGTGATGTGAGAAAAAAAAAAAAATCGGTACTGCTTAGGGAACAACGACAGTTATTGGATGGAAACTCAAAGGTGTTCGTATGAGAAAGGAAATCTGAGTAAGGTCTCAAATGGAAGCAGCTGGTGTTGTTTTTGGCACTTGCATTTTAAGGTCAATAGGTGACGATGATCTAGAATACCCTTTTCAAGTATGTTTATAAACATCAACAAATAAGTGCTACCAATTCGGTAAAATATGCCCATATGGAGCATCCAGAAAAAAATTTCTAGATGGCGGTGAAAAAAGAAAAAATACAAATCATTTCAGATGTGCATTTTTTTCTTCTTTTACATCACCAAATAACTGTGATTAGCCTCTGTTAGTGCGCTGCAGTCTTGTATCTCTCTTTCTTATTTCTTCTTCTTTATATGGAATGATTAAATGCCCCAAATACTTGTCTATTTCAAAAAGTCTATGCCTCAAATTCTCTATTAGCCTATTCCCTAAATTTTTAATGAATAATTCTAACAGCTTTTATAAAACACATATTTTCTGTAATAGTTACATTCATTACAATTTGAAAAATTAAAATTTTTCAACCATATCGTGACCTTCATTTCTGCTTGAAAAAAAAAAAAAAAAAAAAAAAAAAAGGTGGCTATCTTTTAGAGAACCAGAGGGTTTCACAAGCCAAGTTTGCACTTAATCAAATTTTCTTCAATGATGAATATTACATTATTCCGAAACTGCTTTTCTTCATGTAAACTTTACGAGTGTCTATTAAGGTACTCTAAAGTTGTACTTAATACTTTTCTTTTTTTAGTAAAGATTAATTTCTTTCGATCTTTACAACGAAATGTTTTACTAAGTGATAATATTTAAATCGTTTGATAACCTATTAAGTGGAAAATGAAGGCATTTCATCATTTAAGGCTTTTAACATATAGAGATAGATATATATACTAATGTACATTTAGCATATTTTAAATCCTCCTTATGAAAATTTCTCACTGAATCAAATTTATATTATTACTGCATTTAAATTGTTTTAGAGACGAGCGGAAATGTTTCATTATATATATATATATATATAAATAATATATATGGGGGAGGGGGAGATATATAACGGGGAACTGATTGCCGAGTGGTTAGCGCTCTGATGTTCTCTACGTCGGGTTCGAGTCCCTAGAGAGGATTGTAGTGGTTCGAAATCCACTTTAAACCATAGGTTCCGGTCTAAGAGAACTCTACCCCGTAAAAAGCAAACATCTTCTGTTTCGGAATCTGTCAGTAGATGGACAGCCGTGGCCTAACATAGACTGTAGTGCAGGTGAGTTAATTAATTAATTAATATATAACAGAGAAAATTTAATTATTGATAAGATTTGCATCATCATATTTATATATCTGAATGTTTTTATAAACCTAAAATGAAAACAATAAAAAAAAAAAAAAAAGATTTTTTTTTATTAGTGTATTTTGATCATAGAATCAAAAATACGTATACCTTTATCAACGAAGAATCAAATATTATAAATCTTCTATTCAACTAGATCATTATTTTCCGTATTACTAATTAAAAAAAAAATACAGTATTTTTTTCAGCAAATAGTAAAATTGTTATACACTAGTAAAAACACCAGTATGAGTTTTAATTTCCCACGCATTCAAATTGGACTCAATTATACACAATATTGTTAAATTTTCAATTTTAAAATTGCTCATTGAATATAGAGTATTTAGACAAAAATTTTATCTTCTAAAATTCTCATTTAAATCAAATGAATTATTTTAATGTTTCCTTTGGATTCGAGAAAGGATGCATATATCTCAGTTGCTGTAGGAGGAATGTTCAAAATTAAGGTAGGAAAATAGAGGTGTAGTGCAGGGGTGGTCGACACAAATGATCTTGCAATCCACTTTGGAAATGCATCATAACTCCGAGGGCGGCATATAAAATTATATATCCCCAAATTCGATTTAGACCCACTATAGACATTTTTTGGAGTGAAAAATTTAAACATAATAAGTTATTATTATTGTGTTTACTATTATTGTTACATGTAAACGTAGATAATATAATAATAATGATACTAAATGCACATTGTAGAGAAATATATATCACTAAAAATGAAATATAAAAAATATATAAATATAAACGAAATAAAAAATGAAATCATTCAAAAATATTTATTTTACTAGGACGACATTTGTTAACGTGCATTGTTTGAGCATGTTTTGTGTTTGGTCAATTTAATTTTCGAAAAAAAGTTGTAAGTGGAACCAAAAGCGCTTGAACTAAGAGTATGGTTTGCTCTGCTATCAACAACCAACTGTGCGTATCTAGGCATGTTCACTGTGTCACTGAGGTCACTTAAAGTAAAACATAGAACTTGTTATATTAGATGTTCCAAGATGCGAGCGCATCATGAGTTCGCAGAATATAATTTAATTATTCTGTGAACCCATAAATAAAACACGTAATATCTGCCCTATATTCGCAAGAATTTTATTTTAATATCAGAGTTAAATTTTTCGCATAATTTCGCAAGAATAAATATATTTTGTAAAAGTGTGATAAATCGCAAGGGCCTGAAAAATATGCAAGGCGAGCCACGAATTGGCCACCACTATTAGAAACTCCTGGCTTATTCGAAAAATTTACGCATAAATTCTTCAGTGGAAAATTCTGTTTCACAATTATTATTTTTAGAAAATGTTTATTTTCAAAATTTAATATTTGTTTGTTTGTTTATTCATTACATAACAACCGAATAGAATTCAGTAAAAGATTCATTTTTAATATTCTTTCTTCTCTATTAAAAACTGTTTTTTTTTTTCCTAAATAAATTCAAATATAAGTATTTATACAATCATCTAGTATGTGAAATACTTTGAATTTTGCACATAGTACGGTTTTTATTAATGCTTTACTTAAAAAATAAAATTGCGCTATCTACGGCAACATTTAAAAACATTTTGTGCAGTAAATAAAAACAGGTACTCAAGCTACGTATTTTGAATTTGTGTTATTAACAATGCAATCCAGTGGTTCTTAAACAGTGGTGAGCGACTCTTAAGGGAGCTTTGTGTCGTATAAATTACTTTAAATCAATTGAAACATTAATAATAAAAAAATGGAAATGCAAAACATTTTTTAATGAGCTTGTGCATTAACTATCATGCATTTAAAAATTACATATGATTTCTTTTTTATCAATTAAGAAAAGTTCTGGATTTTATTTGACAACAACATGCTTGCACTTAATCAAATTTTTTTCGCTTTGTTTGCTAATAAGTCAAAAATCAAGACCGGCTATTTAATAAGGAATTGAAACACTGATAATCTGATATTTTCTAAAACAATTTTTAGTCATGATGTTATGATCATGATCAGAAAATACATTTTCTTAAAAGCTAAAAGACTCACTACATTGCAATGGTATTGAATGTTTAGTTATTTATTTTAAAAGAGAGACTAAACACAAAGATATCGTTGATTGTTGATGATGTTATTGTATCCCGTGAAGGGGGATAATCAAATAACGTGGTACTGACGAATATTACTACTATTACACCACACCACATCATTGTACCTAGAGCCGGGTTGCCTCCTTTAAAGTTTGGGAATGAGGTGGGTGAGAAGTCTGATAGGGCTCTGTGACGTTCTACGGTCGTTTGAGACCGGGACCTACGGCAAAGTGGATTCGAACCATAGCAAACATCCATGGCGCTTGCCGGGACTAGCACGGAAACCTGTGGTACCATAGGGCAGCCTTAAGACATAAGACATTCATCAGTACTAGTTGCCTGAACCATCTGGACCCTAGTGCTGATGAATAATGTTGGTTATGTTGATTGCCAGCTCGGAGTATTTTACATCCTCTTCAGAGGGATGGTTCAGACAATGTATGGAAGCTGCAACAGCTAGCTAATCAAAGACAAGATGAAGAGTAAACTCGACATCAGGGCAGTTGCCCCATTTTTTGGTATTTTTAAAGCCATCAGGAGAAATTTTATATTTTTGGGGTGATTCATCCTTAATCTTGTGAGAATAGTAGTTATTTTTCTGTCGACATTTAATTCTATAATTTGGTATCCAGTTTTAATCTTAGAAGGAATTACAAATTTAGATTTTGCCACGACATTTTCATCTGCAAGGGAATTAGGAATGGCAGTCTGATCCAGACTTCTGGTATCCTTCATCAAATAATCTGTAATTTCATTAAATTCCAAATTCACATGAGTAGAGGTCCATAAATGAATGAATTGTTTAATTAAATACTGTTGATGTTTTTGAATGCTATATTTTTTTACCTTACATTGTTTTCCACTAAAACGATAAATGAGCAACCAAATTTAACTTTATTCTAAGTGAACCTCAGAGGTCCCACTACCTTGCAGCCCCATTTCGCTACTTCTATGATATACTATGAAGGATTTGTAGTTTTCTCCTCTCCTTCTCTAACACAGCGAAATAACTTTCTGGTCTTTGAATATATAGCTTATCATGACCCTCTCTAGTATAGTAGATATGAGAGCCCTGCTGGCCAACTGATTCCGTTTATTATTCGAAGTGTTTTTTTTTTGTAAAGTTTCCGAAACGCAAGAGCATCAGTCACTCGATCATTACGCCCCTGTTGAAAGTCACTCAAAAGTAAAAAGTATAAGAATCTCTAATGTATGTAATTGATAATGAACTATCCGTTAAATTTCACATATTAATCTGCAGCTTTAAGAAAAATATTCATTTACTTGGGCATGAATAAGTGTAAAAAAAATTTTTGTTTTTTATTTCCCCATGGATATGTAAAACTACAAAATTAAAAAATACTTTTATGATCATATTTTTGTAAAAACTTGTCATAATTCATGTCATGACCCTCTCTAGTATAGTAGATATGAGAGCCCTGCTGGCATTCAACTGATTCCGTTTATTATTCGAAGTGTTTTTATTTTTTTTGTAAAAAGGCCAGCGAAGGCCGAAACGCAAGAGCACTGGTCACTCGATCATTACGCCCCTGTTGAAAGTCACTCAAAAAGTAAAAGTATAAGAATCTCTAATGTATGTAATTGATAATGAACTATCCGTTAAATTTCACATATTAATCTGCAGCTTTAAGAAAAATATTCATTTACTTGGGCATGAATAAGTGTAAAAAAATTTTTTTTTTTATTTCCCCATGGATATGTAAAACTACAAAATTAAAAAATACTTCTTATGATCATATTTTTGTAAAACTTGTCATAATTGCATTGTCATTATCTACTTTTAACCCTTTTAAATAAGCATTTCCAAAATTTATAATTTACAGAATTCTTATATGAGAAAAGTTTTTGTTTTTTAGATTCTGTAATTTTTCTGTATCTTTTTTTTTTTATTTATTTATTATTACCTTATTTATTTTGAAAATTTATTATCAGATCCTGTTTGTTTTCGTTTACGAGTTCAAGCGATCATGGTTAAACCATCTTACAAGCAATTGAAAATGAAGAATTTATGAAGAAACCATTCCCAAACGAGCCATCTGGCTCTTAATCCTTACATTTTCTAGAGGATGATTTATTAAATTCAACATAATATACTGTAAGTGGAAGCGTTATAGACCGTTGAATACAAGCGGCATATACCGCAAAGAAGCGTGACATCTTATGATTCCCCTGCCGCTTACTTCTTGAATCATCGGCACGTTTCCCCAGCAGAATTTATGGTCCTCTTCAGGGGTACAATTAATAGAGATGTTATGTTCTTGCTCGCGGAGTAATGGATGGTTGAAATCTGCTGTAGGAGGATTCCTCATCAACCTGTTTTAAAGTGATGGTGGCGAAAAGAGATTTTCTCAGAGAATCAGGTGGGTTTCGGGATGGGTTTTGATTCCTCAGATGTTTATGTTGGAATTTTGGGATGAGTGATATACCAAATTGCAACAAAAGCTCTGTCCTTTTTATTTGAAGAATAATTGTAATTCATGATAAATAATATATTATAATGATATTCATTTAATTCATAATGTTCTCTTCTCAACTGAAAATAAACGTAAAAAACTTCTGATTATGATCAACAATAATAGTATCTCTTGGAATAGTCAAATTAAATATTTAAGGATTTATTCTGGTTCAGTATTTATCTTGGAAACATCATTTTCTGTACACCAAAATTAAATTTCGTATTGCCTTCAGAAAATTCTACCCACTTTTAAACGGAAATTCTGCCATGAGCAGGGATAACAAAAAATACTTCTTTATAATATTTTGCTTCCCCAATTCTCATATACGCGTGCCCGGTCTGGCCCTATACAGCTAAATCTAACTTAAAAACGCTTGAAACTTTACAAAATATCGTTATCCGCCAAATTACCTCTACTAAATGGTTCATGAGCAATTCTGATATCTATAAAACTATTAACATTCCTTCTTTAAAAGATTTTCTTAAACGCATCTCTATTAAATTTTTTGTCACTCTTATTAATCATAAAAATACTGCAATCCAGGAGATTGACTCTTACATTGTCAATTATGATTTAAAACGTCCGTGCAAAATTTTAATTTAATTTCTAATTTAATTTTTAAATATTTTTTCTTTTCATTTATTTGTTTATGCTAAGTTAATTTTATTATATTTGTAAATATATTCTGGATAATTTTCATTGTTTCAACTGTATTTACCCTGCCATATCGGAGATAGAGTCTCCAGGGGCTGAATAGCTCCAAAGAATACGTTCAGCCAACCATGATATCATCGACTCAGCTTTTAACCACATAGGATAAATCAGTGGATGCTCTAAAATAATGTTAAATGCAAAAGACAGCAGATTAACAGCTTTTAACCACATAAGATAAATCAGTGGATACTCTATAATAATATTAAACGCAAAAGACAGCAGATTAACAGCTTTTAACCACATGAGATAAATCAGTGGATACTCTATAATAATATTAAACGCAAAAGACAGCAGATTAATGGTTGTTTAAGGCTTATCCAAAACCTCGAAAGGATCTGATCCAAAAAAATTCCTCTCGAGTTTAGAACGAAATATGAACGAATTTGTTCATTATGAGCTGTTATGCGATATTAAAAATGAAGTTTAAAATCAGTTGCTAAGACTTTTAAAAAGCACTTTTGTTGAAAAATCAATTTCGTTAATAAATAAGAGTGATTCTGTAGCATTACAATACCAAGCTTCATACTGCAACTGCGAATAAATCTCTTAAAAGAATGTGGCTGAGAAATTATGTTTCATCCACTCTATTCTCCCGATCTTGCTCCAAAGTATTACAAACTTTTAGAAAATTTCAAGGCAAAACCAAATGATCGTTGTTGTCAATCGTTGTTGTTTTATAAAAAAATAAATAATAATAATCATAAATAAAAAAACATCGAAAAGCGGATGGAAAGGCGTTACTGAAAAGTATAGGTTGATAAATAAATAAATAGTTAATTTATTGTAAGTTTTCTTGAATGGTTTCTTTATAACCTGATACAAATTAGAATTCTAATTTGGGTGTTTGCAAATTTGCAAGACTGGTAAAGTATCTTTCGTATTATTTGCTGATTTTCCACTATAAACTGTAAATTATGTTACTTTCTCACATACGTAATTATCAATACGTTATTATTATGATACAATAATGTTTTCTCATTTGAAATTAAAAACGAAAAATATACATATGCATTGAGTTAACAGCAATTTTTTCCCTAATTGAAGAGCCGTATCGTTATGCTTCAAAAATTGTTGGACAAGAAGCAAAAATTTTTTCCAACTATTTTTTAATTATTTAATTACGCCAACATTAGTAGCCAAACAACTATTACGTCAAATTTTATTCCTTAAACTGCTTTTATGCCAAATATTATCATTATCTTGCCAAAATTTTATTCCTGAAATGCTTTTACGCCAAAATCTATCGCTTTATCGCGAAATTTTTTCACTAAGTTAAATTTTATTTGTTAATTGCTTTTAATCCAAAACCATTGCTTTATCGGCAAATTTTATCACTAAGAGAATTTTTATTCCTAAAATGCTTTTTCGCCAAACATTATTGCTTTAACGCCAAACTTGTGCACTATGATGTCTAAATTGCCTTTATGCCAAGTTATATCGCTTTATCGCCAAAAATTTAAACACTATTATGGCAGAATTTTAATGATTTGCTTTTACGCCAAATGTTGTCGCTTTAAAGCCAAAATATATCATTATTTTGCCAAAATTTTATTCCCAAATTGCTTTTACGCCAAATTTTATCGGTTTAAAAGCCAAATTATTATGTGGAATCTTGTTTTTGCTAACTCACAAAAATGTATCATTTTAACAACGATAATATCGTACGATAAAACTACTCCAAAGTTATTCACCAATACGTCACATTTATTTTTCCTATTACTTCAAAAAATATTTCAGACTGTTTACTACGTCGAATTCGAATGATAAAAGAACATTAATAAAACAGAGGAAACAAAAGAATAACTTACATTTTATTCTGATATATCCTTTGTTGGTGGTGAAAATTATCTTTCTATTGCCTCATTAAAACCTATCCTTTCATATACACATCAAATGAATGAAACATCACAAAACCACAGAAAAAATTAGCACGTTCTAGTGACCTTTTTTTTCTTCCGTAAACTAACGTTCTAAAATTAAAAAGTTAAATTTTTCTGCACGAATTCAAATAGCGGTTGCCACAAAACTTTAACTATGTCAACAGCAGAAAAAAAAAAAAAAAAAATTATTATTTGATTATCAAACATAAGTTATTAAAATAAAAAATCGTTGTTTGTTTCGTATTTTCATGAATGGCAACTTTATAAAAGTTTATATTGTGTAGATCGGAATAATTATTTAAAAGAACATACTATTTACTATAAATAAAACTTCTGCAAATAACTATCAAACTAGCAATAAAATAATCATTATATTGTTCGGAAAAACAAGTTGCGAATTCCTCTAATTACAGTATTGTAACCCTAAAGAAATTGGCGAAATATTCCAGGTTGCAAGATTGCCAACTACCTCAGGGATATGGTATTCTAAACAATCCATCAAATTATTTTGAATGCTAAAATTTCTTAAGTATTTAATTCAGGCTAGTTATTTTATTATTACAGAAATTACAACAATAACTATTACTTAATAACAATTAATACAGAAATTACAACGATAACTATTACTTAATAACAATTACTGCAGAAATGTTTTATTATCAAGAATACTGTCGCAATGAAAAATAT
>BPLR01019511.1:0-50934 GCA_021605095.1 Caerostris extrusa | reverse complement strand
TACAGCTTATTACGTATGCGCTGATACGTCTTATGAATACTAATATTTTTCTGTTTGATACAATATTGCTCCTATGAATACTAATATTTTTTGACGACATAATATTGTTCTATGAATACTAATATTTTTTTAAGGTTGTTAATATAATTTACTAATATTTTTCTATATTTTCTATTAAACCCATGAAATATTTCGAAAAGATTGACTGCTAATATTAAAGATACTTATGCGTAAAAACTCGTTTTTCTTCCGTTCGCTGCCGCCGTAACAAAATAGTAATATAAGCGATCGAAATAACTATCAATTTTTGTACTGGCACGAATGAAAATAAAGATAAATAAGTTTCATAATGATACCTTGTAGTTACAAATTATTTTATTTCTTTGTAATTATATTTTTCCAAAATAGTAATAAAAGAGCCGAAAAAAGTATTCACTGCCGGGATAGAATAAACAAAAACAATTCAGCAAGCTTGGCAAAGTCAGTTCATGATATTTGTTATTGGTATGTGTCGGTCGCCAGGGTGTTGTCATCACAGTTTGAACAAACATTTTCAGAAAGCCGAATAATGCCGATTGACACCCTTCCTACTGCACGCAGAGATCAGCAGACTCGTAGCCTGTTTTCAGTTACTTAAAGCAAATATAATAATCATATTTATTGGTACACCAAATCTGGTAACCACAATTTACCCTGCGCTGGTCATGGTTGCTGGAACTTTATAAAAAGTTCATTTCATTATATCTCTTTAAATAACGAAATTATTTCTTAATGAAACCCTTAATACTTTTGCTCAAACTATCATTGGACACGATTTTTTCAATATCACCACTTAATATTAGTTCTCGTGCAGAAAGCATTAACTTCACTGAAAATTCATTAATTATTTCGTTAGTAAAGTGGAAAAATATAGCCTCCTTTCCCTAAAAGTTGTTCTTCACGAATTAAAAGTCAATTCCATTACTGTTGAAAATTTAGTCTTCTGTCTAGTGTTTTTTTACTTCATTTTGCTTTTCAAATAAATAAAAATACTGTGTTCCGTAAAACCAGCTTGGTCAAGTTTGGCTTACTCATGGTGATTTGCAAAGTTATATATCTTTGTACTATTGCGAATTTAAAATAGTGTTTGGTGTTTTGACGTCATTGAAATAAAAGTCATAATGATGTATTTAACGAAAGATAAAACAACAAATTGCATGCGCAATTTATGTTTTTTGAAGGCATAAGGACACATGATGATTTATTATGAACTGTCAAATATTTGCAATGAATCTTTAAAATTATGGTACTGCGTTTGAAATCTTAGAAGACCAGTGTTTACACTGAATGTGTGCCATAAAAATAGACAAAATGCAAAGTTGTACTGTACAAAGTAAGATGCACAAAAAATGCAACGCAACAAAATTAATTATATATTTCTGATCATATTTAAATAATATTTTTATTGTGTATTTTAAGAAACAAAATATACAAAAATTAAATAATTGCATACAAAGTGAAATAAAGCCAAAAAAGGTGAATACTTCAGTCATCAAGGCAAATTGCTAAAATGACACAATGATAGGTGGTAAGATGGTAGAAAAATGGTGGTTATCAGCAATAGTTTTTTATTGTGAAAGGTTGGAGTTATTGTAGCCTCATACACTGGTGGCTGGCAACAGCTGACACAGCATTTTTTGAAGGGTGTTGTGTTGCTGCATCACTGTTACTATTTAGCATAGCCTGTCTGAACGGGAAGCTTGAAATATATGCTACGGATGTGCACAAAGGGTTCTTCACACGCTAAGGTCGAAGGGTCAGAGCTCTAATTTTCGGCTCAGCCATCAAAAGTTTATACAGCTCAGTGAAAGATAACACATCAATACACATCGCCATCATTTGATGTGCCTAAAGAGTCAATTTGATGCCATCTTGCTAATCAGCGCATTAAATGATTGTATTTGGGCTCACTACTTGTCTCATCTTTGTTTGCTTTGCTGTCTCATTCTGGTAGACAGCAACAACGAATAACTGTGTGGTTCACGAGTGTATGGCAGCTTCTGTAATGGAGGACAAGCGGGCCTGACTTGGCTCCCTGGGACGCGAGCGGAAGGCAGCAGCACCAGGAGGACATTGACTCATCCCGAGTTGTATGGGAGGTCAACAGGGTGTGGACACATAGCAAGATGCTGAACACAAATCACCGAACTAAGCAAACAGCAATGCCAACAAAGCATCCCTCCGCTCCTACAGCTGGTCAGAGACTAAGCAAGTTGCTCACTGAGCCACAGAGCTGTCCTTCCTATCTCCAGGATGAAGTATTTCCTTGTATTTGCCCACATGGCAAACACCGGCAATTGAGCCAGCTCTTTTCTGCCATCATCCACTCTTGAATAAAGCTGTCGCCCATCAAGGGTAAAGATTAAAAAACATGAAGATGCTTTCATTTTGCCAGGGTGGGCGGTCAGCCCTTACGCCCAAGCAGTTGTGACCGGAAACCTGGCTGGGCTTCACCCTGAACCTGGGTCTCAAGGCTCGGCGGGCGAAACCGAAACCTATGGCATCGAAAGCACTAAATACTAGGTCCGCCACTGCTTACTGCAGCAGACTCACCGTTAGTCAATGATGCATGGGTGTGCCTGCCGGAATCACACAATGGACATATTGTAGCGGGAATCCAGGCAGCAGAAATAGTTCTTAGGGAAAGGCGAACCATTACCCAAACGCTATCTCAAATGGAGGTGTTTTTATTTTCGATTTGCTCGTAATATCATCGTGGGGAATACTACAATTAGCTCTAGTTTTAACGAACTACGCCTGAGTTGCTCCTTAAAGAATTCAGCAGATCGCGCTCGTGTCACTTCAGTCATTTATCGGGGATACAGGTGTTGAGTGACATGTATTGAATATTTGAGTTTATTAAATAATAAAGTCAGTTCCAGTATATAGTTAAATTTTAGCTCAGAGAGATGTGTGTGCATCGGGAACAGGAATGAGCTTGAATAAATATAGGAATAGAACTCGTGTGCTAAAATATTAGCCGTGCTTAAAATTTCAAAATTGTTTGGTATCTTGCTCTCACAATATATATATATTGTAATATTTGTAATTCCAGTCAATGACTGATAAATGTCACATAGAAATAATCGCTTAATCAATGATACGTGTAAGATAAAATTTGAACAGAAGGCAATCACAAAATTAGTAGTAGTAGCTTGTCTTGAAATACCATAAAACAATATTAGCATCACAATATTTAGAACAGAGTTAATGACTTACCGTGCTGCATAGATCGTTACATAAAATCACGATCTAATCAGTTATTTCAGGCTTGTGAGCCGCTGTGTCGAGAGTGCATGTAACCATTATAATATATTTATTTTTGCTGTGGAAGCGACATAACTTCATAGCATTGTTGTCATTATGATGGTTTAACGAAGGCCCACTTGGGTGCCAACACAAGCAACCCCGCTTTTTGGCATGGATAATACCACCACTTTCAAGACCAGCTGTCACTTCCACCGTGTTTCCACGTCATTCAGGTTGTTCATTGCAGAATGCAGGGTGGTCATAATGTTTTGGCTCTGAGGGTAATATTCGTGCTGATAAATGACAATTCTTTCAGAAATACTCAGAACAATATTAGTATTCATAGAACAACATTAATATAACAATACTTTTGTAACAGTAAGTCGATCTACCGTTTTCGTTACAGTCTAATTCCATTCATGCATGCATGAGAGAATGCACATCAAATTCTCATTATTAACGGAATTCTCATATAAAATTATTTCGTGGGCCTGTTCAGTCGAAACAGCCAGAAAGTTGGTTTATACAACACTACCGGCGATGGTTCGACGGAAAAACACCAAGAAAACTTGTGCTAGATAAATAAACAGCAAGGTACAGTCATATAAACAAATGCAGCTGCCATTATCCTCATTTACATGTAATTGCAGTCTCAGGTGAATATGTTTGGCTCATTAATGAGCAGGGTTGAGTGGTTGATAAATAAATTATATAATATTGCTTAGCCTGCTGTCTTTCAGAAAGCCACATAAGGCCAATAATACAAGTATTTATAGAAATAATACAGAGCCTGTAGAACAATATGGCTTCAACGATATATAAATGAGTATGTGTGTCGGGTTTGTACTAATGTTTCTTTTCATAACACATACAGGTTGTTATTCAATGACAGCATCGTCACCTCGCTCAAAGTTAACTCCCAGTCAGAACATCTTCGTCAATGAGTTTTTCGTGTACAATAACACAAACAGCCAGCGTCTATAGGACAGACGTTGACGCTGATCAAAAATTCCTTCTCGACAGCCAAATGAAGTGAAAAAAGTTAACGATTCTGGCGAGAACTTTTCGGAGTAAAGATTTTATTGATCTAGCTGCCGTTAGAGTAACCGAGTTTCTTATAGAAATTCCTTGTCACGTAATGAAGTTGTGCTATTGCAGGAATATGCATACTTCAGCTGAAATAGCTGTATCTCGGTAACTCCGACCTGATAAATAGGGTGGGCTCGTGAGTTGCGGAACAGCAAAATGAAAAGAAATATCCTGGAATTTTCGGTTATTTCTAGAGTAAACTGCATGACATCGTGGAGAAATGTTGGAAATGTAATGTGGAATATATACCATTTGCGCCAGCCTGTAAGCATTAATGGACGTTTTCTCTGATATATTGTGTATATATTTAGAGTAGTGAAACATTTAAAGACTTGATGTCGCTTCTCCATTTTCTATAAATCCATAAGGAAACTCAGTTACTTCTAACGCCGGAAAATATCGACTTTCTTTAAGATCAATAAAATCTTTTACACCGAAAGTTCTCGCGACTTCAAGTCGTTAACTTTTTCGCTTCATTTTGGCTGTCGGGGAAGGAGAGAAAAATCGAACCATTTACTGGTCAAGCGATATCGAAAACGTTGGCACCTTCTGACTTGGGAGTTTTAAGTGACATTGTTCATTGTGGCCACCACAAGAAAAGAATCAGTATTGAATGATGTTGTTTCTGATAGGGTGCTGAATGGATGGCGGTCAAAAGCATTTCTCATACATTCGAAGTTGTGCTAATGAAATATATGTAAGAAAAAAAATGGTTAGTTCATTGACTCCCAGCTAAATATTGTTTCATTAAAATTGTTCTACGAATTATTTCTGTTAATCATTATTCACTTTATTGAAATATTACAAATAATTTATATGGGAAATTTTTTATTCCCTTCATCCATACCACTAAAAATAATATTAGTATTATTAAGATAGCAATGTTTAGTATATAAATTCTTTTAACAATCTTCTCTTATTGAAAATGAATCTTATAATCATTTGGGATTCTTAACGATCTAAATTATAAAAACGATTAAGTCATTGGAACTATATCTTATATGTTTCATAATAAAATTGTTCTATTAAAGATAATATTGTTCTATGAATTAAATGACATCAAGAAAGTTAATATTAAAGAACTTAGAAAAACTATTATCTTATAGGTAATTAAATATTAGTGTGTCTCACGTATTTTTAAAAATATAATACTTTATACTTGTATTCGTATAATTTAAATATTTTATTGTAATGATTGTATTCTTCATTTCACTATAATTTTTAGTATACTTCGGCGGTTCAAGCATTGTTCATCGCATGAAAAGAACCAGTATTGAATCATTGTTTCTGATACAAATGAAAGGCAGTCATTAAACTAATAATTGTTCTAGAAAAGAAATATTATTGTTCTATCAATAATTTCGTTATACCAATAATTGTTCTATGAATTATTTCTGAAAAGAATTATCGACTAAGCAATATTATACAGAAATTTATATAAAAATATTTTCTTTTACCATACTACTAATAAAAGTAATATAAAGATTTTATTCACTATAAAAGGTTAGCATCTTACACGCATGAAAATAACGATTAGGTCATTGACTCTATGTAATGAAAATCGATTAAGTATTGACTCTATGTAACGATAATGTAAAGAAAATGATTAATTCAATGGTTCTGAGTTATTTTTCATTGCTTTAGAATTATTTTTTTCTCCAAAAAAATTAAAAATTTAAAATAAAAAAAAAATAAAGTTTATTAACCGAATCAGTAACACATGGTGACAGATGATGTGTAAATTTTTTCTGCTTTATACTATCGTTAAAAGCATTTATGAAACAAATGCTCACATCAGAATAAATAATTAAAAATTTTATTTAAATTTTACGTTTATTGAATATTTGAAACGTTTCATGCTTATGTAAATCAGTTAATATCTTTTACAGTGATATTTAAGTAAATCAATCTCGTTGCAAAAATGGCATCATGATTATGAAAAAACTAGATACTGCAGTACGCTTTATTTGAAATGATCAAAATATACTGTATATATCAAACTATTTTTCATAATAGTGCCGCAATGCAATTTATGAGAAAATTCAGAAAACTTGACATGAAAATCTTTAATAGCTGCTTTGAAATTGAATGTTTGCTACTCTAAATATAATTAATTCACAATATATATCAGAAAAATGTCCATTAGGATAAGTGAAAAGAAAAACAGCATAAATAATTATATTTCCACGATGATTTCTCACATTTCTCCGATATTCTTCTGCAAGTATCATAAGAGTTTACTTTTCAAAATAGCTGAAAATTCCAGGATATTTCATTTTTCATTTTAACTGTTCGACCCAATACCACCCTATTTGAAATTCAGATTCGGGAGTTGCCGAAAAAGGGCCAGCATTTTCAGCAGTTATGCGTATTCTTTTCTCATATATCGCCTTCGGGTACGTGATAGGGTTTCCATAAGGAAACTCAGTTACTTCTAACGCCGGAAAAATATCGACTTTCTTTAAGATCAATAAAATCTTTTACACCGAAAGTTCTCGCGACTTGAAGTCGTTAACTTTTTTTCGCTTCATTTTGGCTGTCGGGGAAGGAGAGAGAAAATCGAAGCATTTACTGGTCAAGCGATATCGAAAACGTCTGGCACCTTCTGACTTGGGCGTTTTAAGTGACATTGTTCATTGTGGCCACCACACGAAAAGAATCAGTATTGAATGATGTTGTTTCTGATAGGTGCTGAATGGATGGCGGTCAAAAGCATTTCATACATTCGAGTGCTAATGCAATATATGTAATAGAAAGAAAAATGATTAGGTCATTGACTCTATGTTACAAATATCGTTATATATATCGTTCTAATATTGTTCTACGAATAATATTGTTCTAAAATATAATATTTTGTACTATGAATTATTTCTGAATCATTGTAGACTAAGCAATATTACATATAATTTATTTGAAAATCAAATCCTACCTTTCTTCCCTCCAACCACTAATAAAAATAATTTATAAATTAGTAATATTAGTATTATATTCACTAAAAGTTTAAGCAATTTACACACATGAAAATAGAAAATGAGACAATTAGAAAATTTGTATGTATGGCTTTTATTTGATATTTGTATATATTTGTTTATCTAACACAAGTTTTTCTTGGTGTTGGGATTTTTTTAACATCAGTGTATCATACCAGTATTGTTCTATAAATTGACTTCTGAAAGAAAAATTTCGACTAAGCAAGATTACAAATAATTTATATGAAAATTCCGTTCTTTCTTAATTTTATATTTCTAATAAAAATAAAATTGTATTATAATGATTGCATTCTCTATAAATATTTACCATCTTACATGCATGAAAATAAAGATTAGGTTATTGACTCTTGTAACGAAAACGATTGGTCATTGACTTTATGTTACAAATATTTTATATTAATGTTGTTCTATTAATACTAATATTGTTCTATGAATTATTTCTGAAAAGAATTGTCGACTAATCAATTTTACAGATAGTTTACACTCAAGAGCCAAAACATTATGACCACCCCTACATTCTGCAATGAACTAGCCTGGATGACGTGGAAGGCACGTGATCAGGTGGAAGTATATTTAACTGGTCTTAAGTGGTGGTATTAATCCATGCCAAGGCGGGTTGAAGCTGTGTTGAGCGCTAAAGGTGGGCCAACTCGTTATTGACAGGTGGTCATAATGTTTTGGCTCTTGAGTGTATATGAGGAGTTATATTCTTTCCTTCCACCATACTACTAATAAAAATAAAAATATATTATAATGGTTACATGCACTCTAAATTTTTAGCATCTTACACGCCTGAAAATAACGTTGATCATTGATTCTATGTAACGATCTATGTAACTAAAACAATTAAGTCATTAAATCTACGTTCTAAATATTATGATACTAATATTGTTTTATGAATTATTTCTTAAAAGATTATCTACTAAGCTACTACTGTAGTTTTATAATGATTGCCCCTTCACTGTAAATTTTTTTATCTTACACGCATGAAATCATTGATTAGGGCGATTGACTCTATGTGACGATTTATGTAAAGAAAGCGATTGAGCCATTGACTTTAGGTTACAAATATTACAATATATATATATTTGTGATTGAGTAAGATATATAAATAATTTTAAAATTTTAAACACGATAATATTTTAGCACACGAATTCTATTCCTATATTTATTCAAAGCTCAACAGCATTGTTTATAACGGTCTACATATCTCCTAGTACAAAATTTTATATATATAGATTTGACTTTATTATTTTAATAATAAATGTATTCAATGCAGCTTCAATTGAGAAGTTCATAACTATATATATCCCATTAAATTACATAATGACTGAAGAACATTTTGAGCAGTCTGCTGATTAGGCCCTAAAGAGTCTTTAGGGTATAACTCAATTTGTAGTTCGTTAAAATAAGAACTGAACGTATGAGTTGCTACGATGGGCTGGAACACGTTAAATCAGAAAAAAATAAAACACACTCATTAGGTTTGGGGATGAGAATGACAGATGTGAATTCGCATTTTCCCTAAAATTCTTCTACTGCCTCTCTTCGTTCCATATGGCAATATGTCCATTTGATTGTGGTTCAGCTAGGCACATTATGCATCATTGATAACAATGAATCTGCTGCAATTAAGCCACAGTGAGAATGAATGAGGGACCTGAGTGACTAGTGCTCCCATGCCATAGGTTTCGGTTTCGAGTTCCGGCGGTTACCTAAGTCTAGGGTTCAGAATACACTTCAAACCGTAGGTTCCGGTCCTAACTGCTTGGGCGTAGGGCTGACAACCTTACCCTGTAAAATGAAAGCATCTCATGTTTTTTTTTTTTTTAATCTGCCAGTAGTCAGGCGGTCTTTGCCCATGATGGGGCTGTTGAGCTATTCAAAAGTAAGAAGAGTGGATGATAATGAGCTTTAAGAAAAGAGCTAAGCTCAATTTAAAGCCCTGCAAAAGAATCAGTGTTTGCCATGGTAATGAAAAAGGTAAATCTAAGAGGAAATAAAATTCATCCCTGGGTTAAAAGGAGGATATCAGGAATAAATAAGGACTTCGGCTAGTGGCTCAGTGGCAACGCTAGTCTCTGGTGAACATTAGGGCGGAGGTTCAATACACTGGGGGCTTTGTTGTAGACACTGTTTCAAAAAACGAGGAAATTCGGTGGTGTTTGCCATGTTCAGCATCTTGCCTCTTCAGTCGGACCACCTGGTGATCATTTTCCAGGTTTCTCCCATACAATATGCAAATGCGGGATAGTTCCCCCTCAATGTCCTCCTGGACAGCACTGCCTTCCTACTTCAGCGTCCCAGAGCCAAGTCAGACTTATACCTACATGTCCTCCATTACAAAGAAGCTGCCATACCTTCATGAGACCACACGAGTTCTTTGACTTGGTATAGTTGTTGCTGTCTACCAAGTGGGACAGCAAAGTAATTAACAAGGTAAGGGACAAGTAACAATTTAAATACAATCATTTTAATTATTCTTATGCGCTGATTAGGCAAAAGATTACAATAACATCAAATTATTCCTTTAGAGCATAAAATGGTCTTGATATGTATTTTATTGATGTGTTATCTTCACTTAGGCTATTATAGGCCTGATGGCTGAGTAATTAGAGCTCTGACGCTCGGTATAGCGTCGTGAGGGTACTGTTACTTACATCCGTAGCATATCTTCAAGCTACACGTTCCGTTGGGTAGTGCTAAATGAGTAACAGTGGTGCAGCTCTTGCTTACCGCATAAAGAGTGTCTGTATCTGTGTTGCCAGCTGCATTAGAACAAGAACTTAGGTTATTTTTAGTACAATGAGTATAGTTTTACAATACTTCAAAACCTTTTCACAATAAAGAAAACTATTGCTTGATATTACCATTTTTTTCTACCATCTTACCACTATCATTATTGTCATTTTAACTTAATTTGCATGATGACAGAGTGATTCTACTTTTGGCTTATTTCACTTTGTATACAGTTATTTAATTTTTGTATATTTTGTTTCTTAAAGTACACAAAGAAATAAAATGTATTATTTAAATATGATCAAATATAATTAATTTTTTTTTTTGCGTTGCATTTTTTTTATTGCATCTTACTTTTTTATTGCAATTTCTTATTGTATAACTTTTTTTTTGCATTTTTAATTGCATCTATTTTTATTTTTGTAACATTTTCAGTGTAAACACTGAATAAACTCTAAGATTTCAAACGCAATTACCATAATTTTAAAGATTCATTTGCAAATGACTGACTGTGAAGTTCACAATGCTCTAAATCACATCATATTAATCCTTATGCCTTTAAAAACTGCCTCTAAATTAACTTTATGCAATTCATTAATTTTTATCTTTTCGTTAAAAATGCATTTTTATTGCATCATTATGACTTTTTGGTATTTCAATGAAAAAGAACGTCAAGTACTTTAAACCACACAATTTTTAAATTCGTAATGAACATAAAAATTCTCTCTTTTTTAAATCTACATAATTAAACCGTAACTTGATTAAAACAGTTTTATTTGATGGGCAAAGGTTTTGTATTTTTATTTATTTGAGAAACAAAATGAAATTAAAAAAACACTAGATTGAAAGTTTTTAAGAGGTCACTAAAGATTTCAACTTAATTAATGGAATTGACTTTTAATTCAGTAAATGAAAACAATACTTTAGGGAGAATATATTTTTCAAAAATGTTTTGCAGGAAATGACAGAAATAATTATAAAAAATAATGAATTTTCAGTGTGAATATTTTTTTTCTTTCTGTATGTTTTTTCGGAACTAATTATTAGATATTAGATATTAGAAAAATCGTATCATTGATGATAGTTTAATTTTAAAAAGTATTAAGGGGTTTTATTAAGAAATAATTTCATTATTTAAAGAGATAATGAAATGAACTTTTTTATAAAAGTTGCTTAATTATGTTAGCACAGAACAAATTTAATGGTTACCAATAAATTTGGTGTACCAATAAATATGGTGTACAAATGAATTAAAGAATATTTGCTTTAAGTCTGGCAAAACGAAATACAATTCTGCTTGAATATACTATAAATCTGCAGGCAAGAAAGTCCATTCACACGATGTCAATCTAATGAAATACGGTGAGAATCCACTTGATGCAGCTTTCTGAAATGTTTGTTTCAAACTGTGATGACAACCCTTAGATATGGCGATTATTTTGTATAATAATAAATATCATGGATTTGACTGCCAAACTTGTAGATTGATTTTGGTTTGTCTCTCTCCGGTCATTTAGTGCATACTTTCGGCTCTTTAGACCGTTTTATTTTTGGAGAAAAATATAATTCTAAAGAAATAAAAAATAATTTGTAACACAGAACCAATGAATTAATCATTTTCGTTACACAGATTGTTACATAGAGTCAATGACCTAATCTTTATTTTCATTCGTGCAAGCTACTAAAAATTGATAGTTATTTCAATCCTTATATTACTATTTTGTTTTTATTGGCAGTATGGTGGAAGAAAAAAACGGATTTTTCATATAAATTATCTTTAATATTGCTTAGTCAAAAATCTTTTCAGAAATATTTCATGGAACAATAGAAAAATGGAATTCGTAGAAAAAATATTAGTATTCATAGAACAATATTAGTAACCTTAAAAAATATTAGTATTCATAGAACAATATTTAATCGTAAAAAAATTAGTATTCATAGAACAATATTAGTATCCGTAGAAAAATATTAGTATTCATAAGACAATATCAGCATACGTAGTACAAAATGAATATAATGAGTAGAATTTGTATCATAGAATCAATGGCATAATCATTTTCTTTTTATTTCTAAATTGCATTAGCACTGTATGAGAAATGTTCTAGACTGCCAGGAATTCAACACCCTATCAGAAACAACAGTATTCAATACTAATTCTTTCCGTGTGGTGGCCACTATGAACAATGTCACTTAAAATGCTGAAGTCAGAAGGTGCCAGACGTTTTCGATATCGCTTGACCAGTAAATGCTTCGATTTTTCTCTCCAGCCCCGACAGCCAAAATGAAGCGAAAAAGTTAACGACTTCAAGTCGTGAGAACTTTTCGGTGTAAAAGATTTTATTGATCTTAAAGAAAGTCGATATTTTTCGGCGTTAGAAGTAACTGAATTTCCTTATAGAAACCTTATCACATACCCGAAGGCGATATATGAGAAAAGAAATACGCATAACTGCTGAAAATGCTGGCTCTTTTCGGCAACTCCGAATCTGAATTTCAAATAGGGTGGTATTGGGTAGAAGAGTTAAAATGAAAAATGAAATATCCTGGAATTTTCAGCTATTTTGAAACGTAAACTCTTATGATACTTGCAGAGAATATCGGAGAAAGGTGAGAAATCGTATGGTGGAATATAATTATTTATGCAGTTTTCATAGGACTTATCCTAATGGATATTTTTCCGATAAATTTTGTGAGTTAATTATGTTTAGGGTAGCAAACATTCAATTTCAAAGCAGCTGGTTGAAGATTATCCTGTCAGATTTCTGAATTTTTCGCATAAATTGCATTACGACACTATTATGAAAAATAGTTTGACAAATTATATTATATTTAGCCTACTACTACAGCCTTTACTTCCGATAATCACGATGCACCTTTTGCAATGGGACGGAAATATTTAACTATCACTGTAAAAAAGTGATTTACTGATTTATAGAAGCATAAAACGTTTTATGTATTTTATAACGTAAAAATTTAAATAAGGATTTTTATTATCTATTCTGATGTGAGCATTTGTTTCATAAATGCTTGCATAGCGATAGTATAAAACAGAATTTATACAATCATCTACAATAAATTTGGTTATTAAAAAGTTTAATTTTTAATTTTTGTAGAAAAATAATAATTTTAAACTTATTATATATATATATATATATGTGTGCTATTGATTAAGTAAGATATATAAATAATTTTAAAATTTTAAGTACATGAAAAAGTTTAGCACTTGGAATTTTATCCCTTTATCTATTTAAAGTGCAACAAATTTGTTGAAAACTATTTGCATTTCTTCTGGTACAAAATTGTATCTATATGCATTTAATTTTACTATTTTTAGTAATAAAATGCTGAAAATATAATTAATGCTGCCCTCAATTCAGAAGTTCATGAAAAATATATATGTCATTAAATTAAATAAAAACTAAAGAAATTTTTTGAGCAATCATGTCATTAGAACTTTACTTTAGGTAAAAACTCGATTTGAAGTTCAATAAAACAAGTAATATAAAAAAAAAAAAAATTTAAGTCAATTCCTTCTTTTTTTTTTTTTCACTATATTGCAAAAATCCTTTATTAATAATTTTCATTTATTTTTTTTTTTTTTTAAGTTTATCTGGCGCCATCTATTGGTCTTAACTTAAATCTAAAAAAAAAAAAAAAAAAAACTAAAATTGATTAATTAAATTTAATTACTGAATTAACATTTGAAAAAACTGTATTCACATCCAGTGTCATCCACTACAAGTTAAAAAATGTAATTGAACTTGAGAGGATGAATAAAAAGTATTTTATTAACGATTGGAAATTTGGACAAGATATATATAGGGAGAGTGTGAGCTAACAGAAGAAATTGAACAAGAACTGAATGTTTGATTTGCTATGGTGAAACGAACATGTTAAATCGAAAGAAAATAAAACGACTCCATTGGGTTTGGGGAGCAGGATGAAGGATATGAGCTCCCCTTCCCTAAAATTCTGCTCTTTTCTTTTTCGCGAAATGATGGCGAATTGGCTAGAACTCTGACTTTTAGTACCACAAGCTCCAGGTCCCAATCCTGGTGGTAAAATGGATGATTGTTAGTGGTTCGGAATCTACGTTAAACTTTAGGTCCCGGTCTGCTTAGCCCTCGTGCGCACAAGAGGACCCTAGAGTGACAAACTAAACTAAACCTTAATTTTTTCATTCAAAATCATAATAGATTAATATAGATGTACTGTAACTACTGACGTCCTGACTCATTGATAATACTGAATCTACGAAATTATCCTACCCCTATAAGAGGGAATGACAATGAACTTAAGGAAACTCAAGGGTGAAGCTGAATTAAAAGCCTGATAAAAGAATTAGCATTTGCCTTGGTAATGAGAAAAGTAAATCTAAATTTCTCCTTGGGTTAAAAGAGGAGAATGGAGGATGTGATATGCTTTTCCTTAAAGTGCTAACATTAGATTTGCGAAATGAAAATTTTAATATTAAAATTTAGTATTATAGTGCCTCTCGTAGTGTATCTTTGATAACGTTGAGTCTGCTACATATCATGAATAAATAAGGATCCATATTTGAAAGAATTAAAAATAATTATTTTTAATTATTACTATGCAATTATCAGGCGAAACATTAAAAAATATCGAATTACTACTTAGAAGCGTGATATATAATAATATATGAATTTTATTGATGTGTATCTTCAATTAGGTTATTCTTTGTATATTAAGCATAATTTCAAAATCCTTCAAACTTCACAATTAATCCAACTATTTCTTCATTGAGCTTAATATTATCATTTATTATCATTGTCCTTTTAACTTTATTTGTGACCAAGTATTCTTACTGTTTTGTCTTATTTCAATGTATGTATTGTCATTTAATAAACGGGCCTTAAACATATAAGTGACCTGATGGCCGAGTGCTAGTGCTCTCGCGCTCGGTAACAGGCTTCGGGTTCGAGTCCCAGTGGTGCCATGGATGTTTGTAGTGTTTCGGAATCCACATTAAGCAACAGGTCCCGGTCTAACATGATCGTAGATCGTTGCAGGGGCATTGTTACTCCACGTCAATAGCTTATCTTCAAGCTACACGCACCTCCTGTGTAGTACTAAGAAAACCCCCTAAGAGAAATGTCGATGCAGCATTTTTGCCTTAAGGCATAAAAAAAACAACTGTCTGAGTGTTTACTAGCTGCATTAGGGAAAAAAATATGTTGTTATTAAATAAAAAAGTACAAAATGCATCATTTAAATATATGATTAAATATAAAATAAATTTTTTTCATTGCATCTATACTAACATTTACAATAAAAAACTGAATAAACTCTAAGATTTCAAACACAATTACCATAATTTTTAATGATTCATTTGCAAATGACTGACTGTGAAGTTCATAATGCTCTAAATCACATCATATTAAGCCTTATGTCTTTAAAAACTGCCTGTAAATTAAGTTTATGCAATTCATTAATTTTTATCTTTTCGTTAAAAATGCATTTTTATTGCGTCATTATGACTTTTGGTATTTCCAATGAAAAAGAACGTCAAGTACTTTAAACCACACAATTTTTAAATTCGTAATGAACATAAAAATTCTGTCTTTTTTTAAATCTATATAATTAAACCGTAACTTGATTAAAACAGTTTTATTTGATGGGGTAAATGTTTTATATTTTTATTTATTTGAGACAAATTAAAAAAAAAAAAAACTAGATCGAAAGTTTTTAAGAGGTCACTAAAGATTTCAGCTTAATTAATGGAATTGACTTTTAATTCAGTAAATGAAAACAATACTTTAGGAGAATATATTTTTTTTTCAAAATTTGTTGCAGGAAATGACAGAAATAATTATAAAAAAATAATGAATTTTCAGTGAGAAAATATTTTTTTTTTTGTTTTTTCGGAACTAATTATTAGATATTAGATATTAGATTAAATCGTATCATTGATGATAATTTTATTTTAAAAAAAAGTATTAAGGGATTTTATTAGGAAATAATTTCGTTATTTAAAAAGATAATAAAATACACTTTGAAAAAAATCTTTTCTTTAAATATGTTAGCAAAGAAATAATTTAATGGTCAACAATCTGTACATACGAATTAAAGAATCTTTGTTTATGCCTGCCAATCTGTGTTCTGTAATCGTAATTCTGTGTGAATATTTCAGAGACAGATACTATAAATCTGTAGGCCAGAATGTCCTGTCAAACGGTTTCAAACTAATGAAAAACGGTGGGAATCTATTAGATACCATTACCTAAAATGTTTCTTTCAAACTGTGATGATAACCCATCGATGTGTATGGTGATTAATTTGTAAAATAATAAATATCATGGGTTTTTTTGGTCAAATTTGTACCATATTGGTAAAGAAATGACATTGAATGACTGAATTAACGCTTTAAACGCTTTATATTTTTTATGAACTTTTACATTTATTCATAATAAATTTTTAGTTTAATTATCCCTATTCTTATATATAAAGGAATTGATTATTTTTACATATTATTAAATTATGCTCCTAACTTTAGCATGTCTACGCTTAAGTAAAGAAATTTTTACATCTTAATGTTATATTTATAAATTCTAATGCGTTATCAAAATATGTCCAAACACTATTTTTCTTTAAAATACCGCAGACTTTTTTTTTTTTAAAGAACAAGTTCCAACTGTGATTTAAATTTGGCATCTTATATCGTTTAGCTTATAAATAAATAGGAAATATATAAGAGCCAAAACATTATGACCACCGGTCAATAACGAGTTGGCCCACCTTTGGCGTGCAACACAGCTTCAACCCGACTTGGCATGGATTAATACCGCCAAATACCATTAAATACCACTTCCACCTGATCACGTGCCTTCCATGTCATCCAGGCGAGTTCATTGCAAAATGTAGGGGTGGTCATAATGTTTTGGTAAGCTATAGAATTCTTACAATATACTTGTATATTAGCATATATAATTTAAATTATATAATATTATATATTTATATATATTATTATATTATATATTTTATTACATAAAAGTATGTATTTATAGAACAAATTATTTATAAAATATTTAAATAATTTATAAAAAAAAAATTAGTATTATTTAATATATAATATTTATTGTATTATTATTCCACATATAAAGGCGGTGTATATAAAATTACTAAGAAAAAACTGATGATTATTTTTCATCCTCTGGTATAAATCTTAGTCTAAAAAAGTGTTAAATTTTATTTTATTTATTTTTTTTTTTGCTTCCTGTTTGTTAAGATATGAAATATAATTTAAAAAAAAGGAATTTTTGACGTTACTTAACAAAATTATTCAGTTACAATGTTAATTGAGACCACAATTAAAGATGTTTAAATTCCATTTGTATAAAATGTACGGATGGAAAGTAAAAAGGAAACACCATTTGTTCAAGAAACTAACAATTCGTTAATAATTTTAATCACGGTGGTTTTTATTTTCATTAAGTAACTTATTAAAATACACGCATGTCCAGATTTATCTTTACATACACAAAAGTAATGATAATCAATGAAATATCCAATCAATGTGATCCATGTTTGCAGGTAATATGTGAATAACAACTCTAATGAGCATTATCCAATCAAAAGTAATCAAACGGTTTCTGATATGCAAATCTGATAGGCTCATGTCATCCGACGTTGAATCAAGCGTTTTAGACAAAGTGAATATCTGAGTGAATTTCTGCAACACAGCATTTGATTTGCGTGTAAAGACTCAAATCGGTTTGTTATGGCTTCGAAGTATCATTTGGAGGTCCATGGATGTTTGTGGTGGTTCTGAATCCCCTTTAAACCGTAGGTCCCCGATCTAATATGATTGTAGAGCGTTATATTTGCGTCCGTAGCATATGTTCAAGTTATACATGCCCCCTGGGTAGTGCTAAATGAGTAACAGCGGTGCAGCCCTTGCTTATGGCATAAAGATTAACCGTCTCTATATTACCAGCTGCATTGGAACAACAGTATCATTTCGAAAAATATGTGAAGTGGCGACTCATTGACCGTTTAGAAGCAAGGTAGTCAATCACTGGAGCAGCCAGATGTCTAAATATTTCAGGACAGACAGTCTCTATGTTATGGAAAACAGTTTCAAAACGATGGAACTGTTGTAAGAAAAAGCCTAGACTAGATCATAAACGAATGACAACTGCTTCTAAAGATCGATATCTGTCAATAATTGCCTGCCGTAACATGAAGTCTACTGATCGCCAGTTAAGCTCAGAGCTTGCAGCAGCCACTGGAATTGCTGTATCAGGTCAAAAGGTATACAAAAGGAAAAACCTTTATGCTTAAGGAAAAGACTAAGAAGGAAAAAGACCTTTATGACAGAATGCCAATGGTATGTGTTTCACTGCCTTCACAATAAAGGAGGGTTGACTTTAATTGGTGCAAATAACCCCAGAACTGCAATGAACCCCATTGGTCCCATGTATTCGTTACTGATAAATCAAGGTTTAGTTTATACAGGTGATTCTCAAAACATGCTTACATCTGGAAGGAGTCAGAAACACAAAATTATCCCTCGGACATTAAAGAACGTGACCGTTTCAATAGTGGAGTGATGGTATGGGGTGGAATAATGATCGATGGACGGACGCCTCTGCACGTTTTCAACAACATATCTGTGATCTCCCAGAGATATCGGGTTAAGGTCTTAGAGCCTTATTTAAGACTTTTTAGAGGTGCATATGGATATGTTTTTTTTTTTATTTATGGATGATAATGTCCAAACCACATCCATCAAAATTTGTTGACGAATTCCTTGAAAGTCAATACATTCAGCGAATACAGCAGTCAGCAAAGGTTCTTGATTTATGCTTAAGGAAAAAGACCTTTATGTTTAAGGAAAAAGACTAAAAAGGAAAAAGACCTTTATGCTAAAGGAAAAAGACATTTATGCTTAAGGAAAAAATATCTTTATGCTTAAGGAAAAAGACCTTAATGCTTAAGAAAAATACCTTCTTGATTCTAACCCGATAAAGAACTTATGGGACTACCTTGGAAGAAATTGCACGTTAAAACGCTCATCTTATAGATTTAAATGCTTTGAAGACTGCATTGCTGGAAGAGTGGAATTTAATTGTTCAAATTATGATTAACAATGATGAATCAATGTTACAGTTTGAAAACAGTTACGATATGTGCTTACAAGTCAGGGGAATTACATTCTATATTAAATTCGTAAGGTTTCATTTTTGTTGAACTCTCTTTTTCGCATTTTATTGCCATTTTTATTGCTTTTATGCTACAATTATATATCATATGTAGTCTTCTTAAATTTTTTTCCCTTTATATTTATGTATCATGTTATTTATCATTCCAGACAAATTTATAAAATTATAGTTTACAGTTTCTGAGAAATCCGTGAATTTATGCATGTAAAGATAATTTCGGACATGAGTGTACATAAAACTGTTATAAATATTTCAAATACATAAAAATATATTTTATATTAAAAATTTTCAGCAAATTAAATGAACTGAAATCTTTTATTTATCTTTAGGAATTAGGAATTATTTAAAATGGGAAAATTAGGAATTATTTAAAGTTACTCTGTAAAAATTTTTATTACTGATGAACTCAGTGTGCAATGATATAAAAAGAAAGAATCAATGCTACATTTTCAATTTCATTAAAATTGAAAAGAGATGTATTACAGAATCCGATTCATGATACCAGTTAAAAATGTTTTACAAGTTGATTATAATGTTTAAACATATTCTTGGGAAATTTAATAATAACTGTTTAAAATATCAATAGTAAGTTACTATTTAATTATATTACGTAACTAATTAATTATTTTTTGATCAGCATGCTTAATTAGACATTTATCTCATATTACATTGTGAATTTTACAGAATTCAGAGCAAAGATACTATTTTAAAAATGTTTTACGGTTTATTACAATGTTTAAATATATTCTTGGGAAATTTAATAATAACTGAAAATATCAATAGTAGTTACTATTTAATTATATTACGTAACTAATTAATTATTTTTTGATCAGCATGCTTAATTAGACATTTATCTCAAAAATTGTTTTACAGAATTCAGAGCAAGTTTTTAAAAATTTTTACGGGTTTATTACAATGTTTAAATATATTCTTGGGAAATTTAATAATAACTGTATAAAATATCAATAGTAAGTTACTATTTAATTATATTACGTAACTAATTAATTATTTTTTGATCAGCATGCTTAATTAGACACATTTATCTCATATTACATTGTGAATTTTACAGAATTCAGAGCAAGATACTATTTAAAATTACAATGTTTAAATATATTCTTGGGAAATTTAATAATAACTGTTTAAAATATCAATAGTAAGTTACTATTTTTAATTATATTACGTAACTTTATTACAATGTTTAAATATAAAAATTCTTGGGAAATTTAAATAATAACTGTATAAAATATCAATAGTAAGTTACTATTTAATTATATTACGTAACTAATTAATTATTATTTGATCAGCATGCTTAATTAGACACATTTATCTCATATTTCATTGTGAATTTTACAGAATTCAGAGCAAGATACTATTTAAAAATGTTTTACGGTTTATTACAATGTTTAAATATATTCTAGGGAAATTTAATAATAACTGTATAAAATATCAATACTTTACTATTTAATTATATTATGTTACTGATTAATTATTATTTGATTAACATTTTCAATTAGACACATTTATATGACAAATCAATAGTAAATTTAGAAAACATTTAAGTTCTACATAAAAAAAAAAAAAAAAAAAATTTGTGATAGTTATTTCTCTTAATAAAAACTTGAAAAGTGAAAGGGGGGGAAGGGGTAGAAAATAGTTTTCTAGTTACTTGACATTTTTTGCTTTGAAAGACCTTTAAAAAACGAAATAAAATAAAATAGTTCTTCGGGTAGCTTTATTTTTATTTACTTTTCCCTCAAGATTAAATCTCTGCAAAATAAACTTTTGAACGTGATCTTTTTTAAGAACTAATCGATTTACCAATTTTTCCGAGGCATTTGAAAGCTATTTATTTCTTCAATGTGATCCCTCTAAAGCTATTTCATAAAAAAGAAAAAAAAAAACAAGTCTCATTATTTTCCAAAGAAATTCAGTTTCCGTATTTGTATTGCAATATAACTTTTTCCATTAATTGCACCTTCGATAAAAATGAAATTTGAAAAACTTGGAAAAATTTAAGTTGGTATTCATGAATAATAAATAATCAAATACCTTAAAATGGAACTGAAAATTGACTGAGCACTTAATGATTGACAGCTATATTCGCATTACAATAATGGCAATGAAATTAATCCTTTGTATGTATGGAAATTATGTCAAGACGAATTATTTTCAAATGGTGGCGCTTTTACATAAAGACATTTACCACCAGAACAGCAGATATGTCGCAGATGTAGTCTTAAGAAAGTTGTACCCTCAGTGACTTCCTATATTGTTCAGCGCAATTTTGAAATTACTCGTAGGGAGTAACGATCCAACCATGTCTTCTCGAAACAAAATATAGACAACGTGGAAAATTCAAGGCTATTAGATTCGCCTTTCAAGGCAAGTTGACCCTACGCTAGACTTTGGCTCTGCTGTGTCATTTTTTCCGCTCGTTAGACTTTGGAACCAATAATGGGGAGAGGGAGGAAAAGAAAAGAGAGTGTGCATAGTCGAGTGAAGAGTTCAAGGCAGTACGGGGGTACAACAGTTAAAGAAGAGTCCCAGACAGAACAGAAGGTACAAAAGACCATCAACGAACTGGTTTTTAAATGGATTTTGTAAATATTTTATGGATAATTGTGTTTTGTGTGCTATATGTTGCAGTTGTGTAGTGCTGCTGTCTTAGCAAATTTTCATAAATATTGCGTTTTTATTTTGAAAAATAATAAAACTAACTTCTACTTTTACCCTAACTTTTACTTAAGGTTTGGCACTCTCCTTATTTTCATCGAATTGAATTAAAGTATGTACAAACTTATAGAATTTATCGTTCTTCTATACAAAATATTCATTTTATGTTATTTCAGTAGAGTTTTAAATTGATCTCATCAAGCCGTTCCAGCAAGCGCAGTGTAGGGCTGTTGAATATCTATAAGAAATGAAATTGATTATTTTTTCAAAAAGTTGTTATTACAACAAGTAACAGAGAGTAAGAGCTAAATGTTAATAATAAAAAATATCATTAATATTCCAATCACTTTGGAATTTGGTTACATTTCAAGTAAAAAATCGAAAATGTTTATCATACCAAATGGACCAAAGTGTGGAGACGTGGACCAAATGTAGACGTGAAGTCGCTTTTATGAATTGTTAGGGTAACTATTATTATTTGTTGTTGTAATTTAACCAGTAACAACTAGTAAAAAAGGGAATTTGTAACGTCACTTAATACGTATGATGACATGCAATTTCAAAAGTTACTTTAATAAATTTTTGTTGCAATACTTATAAACTATTGCAGAAGAATATTCATTTTTGGAGCATTGTGATAAAAATTAATCGTGAGCATTGTGATAAATTTATTAAATTATTTAAAAATTATTTTTATAATTTTTATAAAATTATTCGTGAGCATTGTGATTTGGAGCATTGTGATAAAAATTGTAATAAAAATTAATTGGTAATTTTATGAGAATATTATTATTTTTATGGAGGGAAAAAAAAAGTAATAATGCTTTCTGAAATGGCTTTTAAGAGCAATTTTTTTAATATTTGTTTAACGAATTGTAGAAAATTTCCGTCAGAAAATTCAGTTGCATATGTGAGAAATTTTGCCACAGTTTGGATAGACATCATTGATTTTAAAGCAAGTTTTCAACAGGAATCAAATTGCTTAACTGATTTATACCCGTCAGTTAGCATTGATATTTGAACAGAAGTAGTATTCGATTGCTTTTTAGTATTTATTAAGGTGACATAAATTGTAATTATTTTTTTAAACTTTCATTACATAAAATTTACAATATGTAAACGTATCAACAAAATATACATAATAACAGAGAAAACACTCATAATAAAAGAGAATATTTTATTTGACTTTTATTGCTCCATATCGTGGTCACAGATTCAAGTTATATTATAACCAGCAATCCTTTAATGAAATAAAAAAAAGACATCTAACAAATTGATAATATATTGCACACATGATTTCTAAAGTCGTGGAATAACTTATCGATTGAAAAGATTATATATCGGATTCCAGATGATTCGTTTTCTTCTGAAGCAATAGATTGTTCTTATTTTCTTTTCGTTCCAAAGTTTGAAGAATCAACAACAATAATAAATGTATTGAAAGTTATATTAAACTTAACACGCGAAATCCAAGACAGAAAAACCACTAAATATTCGATGAAACCATGTATGAATGAATTTGATTTTTAATCTTGACGAATAAACTTACACAATAAAATGAAAATGGAAGAAAATATTTATTTTACTACTAGCGAAAATATTTAAAGTTCAGATATCTGCCTTATCCTTTTCCAGTCGTCAAACTTCAAAATCAATTATAAAAACGTAGAAAAAAAAAAAAAAAATGGTAGCAAAAAAAATTGAAATGGTTTCTTTAGAATGATTCATAAGTTGATTCAACCTTTTTTTCAAAAACTCTTTTTCTGAAGTAAACGATATATATATTTAACAAATGCTTCCATATAAGGCAGCGCCAAACTGGTCCAAGTAATTATTTTTTTTTCCACTGCAATATATTGCTGAGCTATAATCGATATACTATTACACAGCGATATAATCCAATCAAACTAAAAGGGCGGCACAAACTGAGACGTAATAGTGTTTAGAGTGACTGAAGGGGAAAAGTTGTGGGAGTTTGGGAAAACTGCGATCATTTTAAGCTAACTAAAATGATTGTTTCAAGTTTACGAGGTGTTCCCCTATTTTTCTCTTTCCGTGTAGGCGAGACAAATACGTTCCCATCGATCAAAAACGCTTTAACTTTTATGACAACAGTTAAGCTTGTTTTTACTGGATGTGAGGAAATATGAGGATTAAACATATAACTATAATATAGGCTCCAGAAACTATAGGCTTAGATATACTATAGGCTTAGAAAGAAAAGTATCTTAATCAGGTTTGACCTGTTATGGAATCAAATAATTTGTTTCAATGCATACTGTTATTACTGAGATATAATTCAAGGAAACTATTTTAAAGAACAGAAATAAATGGTTTATCTTTTTTAGTGTTTTATATTTTACTATTAAAAGATTATTTTATAAATATTAAATTGAACAAAATAACTTACATATTTTATCCGTTATATAATATTTATTTAACCGTAATTTTTATTTTTGACACCAAATATTTTTATACTACATTTCTAATATACTACAAAGTGCAATAGAGTCTTTCTAGGTGTTGGGATTTTTTTTCCATCAATGCATAATAATTAACAGAAATTTTTTAACTGATTTATGCTCGGCAGTTAGCATTCATCTTCGAATAGAAGTAGTATTCAAATACCTTAGTACTTATAAAAAAATATAAAGGTATAAATATTTCGCACAATTTTATTACATAAGATACATAATATGTACACATAACCGCAAAACTTTATTCATAATAAATGAGAATATTTTATTAAACTTTTATTGCTCAATATCTTGGCTAAAAGTTCAAGTTATATTATTTCCTGTAAGCATTTAATAAATGTAAACAAAAGACATATAACAAATTGATAACATATTGCAGACATGATTTCTAAAGTCTTGGAATGAGTTATCGATTAAAAGATTATATATCCGATTCCAGTTGATTCGTTTTCTTCTGAAGAAATAGATTGCTTCTTTACTTTCTTTCCATTCCAAAGTTTGAAGAATCAACAAAAATAATAAATGTATTGAAAGTTATACTAAACTTAACACACAAAATCCAAGACAGAAAAACCACCAAAGATTCGATGAAATCATGTATGAATAAATTTGATTTTTAATCTCGATAAATAAACTTACACAATAAATGAAAATGGAGTGAGAAAAATGTTTACTTTTCCACTAGCGCAAATATTTAAAGTTCAGATACTCGTCTTATCTTCAAAATCAATTATGAAACGTAGAAAAAAGCAAATAATCGTAGAAAAAATTGAAATTTTTTTTCTTTAGACTGATTCATACTTAAGTTCATTCAACCTTTCTGTCAAAAACTATTTTTCCTGAAGTAAACGATATATCTTCAACAAATGTTCCCATATAGAGCAGCGTCAAACTGGTCCAAGTGATTTTTTTTTCCACCGTAGTATATCACTGAGCTAGAATCGATAAACTATTACACAGCGATATAATCCAATCGAACTGAAATATTGGCACAAACTGAGACGTAATACTGTCTAGAGTGACTAAAGGGGAACAATTTGTGGGAGTTTGGGAAAACTGCGATCATTTTAAGCTAACTAAAATGATTGTTTCAAGTTTACGAGGCGTTCCCTTTTATTTTTCTCTTTTCGTGTAGGCCGAGACAAAACCGTTCCTAATCGATTAAAAACGCTCTAACTTTTATGTCAACAGTTAGGCTTGTTTTTATTGGATGTGAGGAAATATGAGGATTAAACATATAACTATAACATAGTTCCAGAAAGAAATTGTAACGATTCAGAATTAGGTTTTTATCTGCAATGGAATCAAATAATTTATTTCAATACATTTTGGTTTTACTGCGATATAATTCACGGAAGTATTTTTTAGTAAGAAAATAAATAAAATATTTATCCTGCTACTGTAGCGCCTGATGGCCGAGTGGCTAGCTCTCAGCACCACACGTATCGGGTTCGAATCCCGATTTTGCAATAGTTGTTTGTAGTGGTTCGAATCCACTTTAAACCGTAGGTCCCTGCCCTATTAGGATCGCACCGCGTTGCGGGGGCATTGTTACTACGCGTCCGTGACTTATCTTCCAGTTAAACGAGCCTCCTGGGTAGCACAAAAGTGGTGGTAACGTCGGTGCAGCCCTAATGGCATAAAAAAGATCACGGTCTATTTAACTGCATTAAAAAAAATCTTTCTACTGTTTTATATTTCATGATTTAAAAAAAAAAAATTTAAAAAGTTTTATTCCTTCTAATGCAGCTGGCAAATAGACCGTGATCTTTCGCCATAAGGGCTGCACCGATGTTACTCACTTTGCATTACCAGGGGGAGCGTGTAACATGATGGTGAGCCACGGACGCCAATGCCCCCGTAGCTCTCACGATCCTATTGGGACCGGGACCTGCGGCTTAAAGTGGATTCCGAACCACTACAACACCCATGGGCAAAGCCGGGATTTGAACCCGGTACCTGTGGTACCGAAAGCCAGAGCGCTAGCCATTCGGCCATCAGGGCCCTGTAATTTTTAAAAAGTAATCTAACATATTTTATAAATATAAATTTGGAAAAAGTATCTTACATAGTAATAAAAACAGAAATCGTAAAAGGAAAAGAGAAACAGTAATGACTTCAGACAGAACTTTCAAGAGAATTTTTCAATATTTGTTTGCCGAATCGTAGAAAATTTCCGACAGAAAATTCAGTTGCCTTTGTGAAATTCAGCTACAGTTTGGATAGACAGCATTGATCACAAATCAACCTTTCAGCAGATAGCGAAATGCTTAACTGATTTATGCTCGTTAGTAAGCATTAATCTTCGAATAGAAAGTAGCATTCAAATACCTTAATATTTATTAAGAATGCAAAAATTATAATTATTTTTTTTAATATTTTCATAACATAAAATGTATAATAATATGGTAGCAAAACATTACTCATGAACAGAGAACACATGGCATGCAAAAAACATTACTCTTAATAGAAAATAATATTTTATTTAATCTTGCATTGCTCAATATCGTAGTTACAGATTCAAGTTAAAATTATATGCTGCAAACATTTAATAAATATAAACCGAACATATAACAAATTGCAGACATGATTTCTAAAGTCAAAGTCGTGGAATAAGTCACCGATTGAAGAGATTATATATCGATTCCAGATGATTCGTTTTCTTCTGAAGAAATAGATTAAGCTTCTTATTTTCTTTTCGTCCCAAAGTTTGAAGAATCAACAACAATAACGAATATATTGAAAGTTATATTAAACTTAACACACAAAAAACCGGGGCAGAAAAACCACTAAAGATTCTATGAAATCATGTATAAATAAATTTGATTTTTTTAATCTTGATAACTAAACTTACGCAATAAAATAAAAATGGGAAAAAAAATGTTTACTTTTCGACTAGCGAAAATATTTAAAGTTCAGATACCCGTCTTATCCTATTCCAATCGTCAAACTTCGAAATCAATTATGAAACGTAGAAAAAAAAGAAAAAAATCGTAGAAAAAATTTAAATGGTTTCTTTAGACTGATTCATAAGTTGATTCAACTATTTTCAAAAACTATTTTTCTGAAGTAACAGATATATCTTCAACAAATGTTCCCATATTAGGTCGCGCAAAACTGGTCCAAGTAATAATTTTTTTCCACTATAGTACATTGCTGAGCTAGAATCGATAAACTATTACCCAGCGATATAATCCAATCAAACTAAAATAGCGGCACCAACTGAGACGTAATAGTGTCTAGAGTGACTGAAGGGGAACAATTTGTGGGAGTTTGGGAAAACTGCGATCATTTTAAGCTAAGTAAAATTATTGTTTGAAGTTTACAGGTGTTTCCCTCTATTTTCTCTTTTCGTGTAGGGCGAGACAAATGCTCCCTAATCGATCAAAACTCTTTAACTTTTATGTCAACAGTTAAGCTTGTTTTGTGGATATGGAGGAAATATGAGGTTAAACATATAACTACTATATTATATAGGTTCAGAAAGAAATTTTAACGTCTCTGAATTAGGTTTTGACTTCTAATGGGGTCAAATGATTTATGTAATGCATTTCGGTTACAAATAATCTATTTCAATACATTTTCGGTTACAAATAATTTATTTCAATACATACTTATAACTCACGAAAATATTTTTAACTTTTAGTAAAGAAAGTAAATAAAATATTTATCTTGTTAGTATTTCATATTTTAGGATTTTTTTTTATTTTATGTTAAAAGGAGTTTAACTTATTTTATAAATATAAAATTGGAAAATATAAATTACATAGAAAGTATCAGTATTTTTTATTTTTCACCAAATATTTTATATTAATTTTATAATATGCTACAAAGAGTTTATGAGTTTAAATGGACATAATGACTTCTAGAACGACTTCAGAAAAGGAAGAAATTGTAAAGTGTCTGAATTACTTGTTGACTTCCACTGGAATCAAGTAATAAGATTTCTAAAGTCTTAGAATAAGGTACAGATAGAATGATTATATATCCCATTCAGATGATTCGTTTTCTTCTGAAGAAATAGATTGCTTCTTTATTTTATTTTCATCCCTAAGTTTGAAGAAACAACATCAATTATATTGAAAGTTATATTAAACTTAACAAACAAAATCAAGGCAGAAGAACCACTAAAGATTCGAGGAAATCCATGTGAATAAAGTTGATTTTTAATCTTGATAAATAAACTTACACAATAAAGGAAAATGGAAAAATGTTTACTTTTCGACTAGCGAAAATATTTAAAGTTCAGATATCCATTCTTATCCTATTCCAGTCGTCAAACTTCCAAATCAATTATAAAACGTGGAAAATAAAGAAACAAAATCGTAGAAATAAAAATTGAAATGGTTTCTTTAGACTGATTCATAAGTTGATTCAATCTTTTTCAAAAAACTATTTTTCTGAAGTAAACGATATATCTTCAACAAATGCTCCGATATTGGGCAGCGCCAAACTGGTCCAAGTAATTTATTTTTTTTCCACTGTTGTATATTGCGACCTACAATCGATAAACTATTATACATCGCATGCAAGTTTGAAGAGTCAAGAATAATAATATAAATATATTGAATGTTATATTAATTTGAACAAACAAAATTCAAGGCAGAATAACCATTAAGGATTCGATGAAATCATGTATGAATAAATTTGATTTTTAAATCTTGATAAATAAACTTACATAATCAAAAAGAAAATTGTTTATTTTTGAATAGCGAAAATATTTAAAGTTCAGATACCCGTCTTATCGTATTCAGTCGTTAAACTTCCAAATCAATTATGAAATGTAGAAAAAATTAAAAAAAAATAAAAATCGTTGCAAAAAAAAAAAAAAAAAAAAAAAAAAAAAAAAAATGAAAATGGTTTCTTTAGACTGCTGATGATTCAACCTTTTTTCCAAAACTGTTTTCTGAAGTAAACGATATATATCTTCAACAAATGCTGCCATTATTGGGCAACTCCAAACTGGTCCGAGTGATTTTTTTTTTCCACTGTAGCATACCGCTGATCTAGAATCGATAAACTATTACACAGCGATATAATCCAATCAAACTAAAATAGCGGCACAAACTGAGACCTAATAGTGTCTAGAGTGACTGAAGCTGAAAATTTGTGGGAGTTTGGGAAAACTGCAATCATTTTAAGCTAACTAAAATGATTGTTTCAAGTTTACGAGGTGTTCCCTCTATTTTTCTCTTTTTCGTGTAGGCGAGGGCAAATACTTTCTAATCGATTAAAAACGCTTTAACTTTTATGTCAACAGTTAAGCTTGTTTTTATTGGATCTGAGGAAATATGGGGAATAAACATATAACTATAACATAGTTTCAGAAAGAAATTGTAACGTTTCTGAATTAGGTTTCGACTACTAAAAGGAATCAAATTACTTATTTCAGTACATTTCGGTTTACAAAATAATTTATTTCAATACATTTCTGCCACAAATAATTTATTTCAATACATTTCGGTTTACAAATAATTTATTTCAATACATATAATTCAAATAAAATATTCTTTTTTTTTAGTAAGAAAATAAATTGGAGATATATCTTGTTAATGTTTTTTATATTTTATATTTTTAAATGAAAAAAAAAAAAAAAAAATTTAATTTATTTTATAAATATAAAATTGGAAAAAAATAACTTGCATAGAAAACATCCAGTATTTTGACACCACATATCTACTACCAAATACTAATTTTATAATATACTACATATAGTCCTTGATTGGTAAATGACATAATGTCTTCCAAAACGACTTTCAAGGGTAATTGCTTTGAATTTGTAGGCCATATAGCAAAACAAGACCATGATGTCTTCTATCTGTGTGTAAAATTATCAATGCAAGGTCTGGTATATCGATATACCAGATCTCATACAATATGTAATATATATTGGTATACGATATATTGTGGTATATATACGATATATTTGGTACATATACGATATATTTTGGTATACATACCAAACTATCGATCAATATAAAGGCAATTCTTAACAGGCTTCCCATTTCTGAAGCAATGGCTGAGACACAAGCCATAAGCACAAATTTTGCTGGATAATAAAATAACTGGAGCATAGATTGGGATACTTTTCACATACAGCTTGTTTGAAGCATAAAAAAACTCAATTATACTACTAGTTTTTGAAACACAGTGTGTTTTGTTATTTATACATGCGAAGATCTTTTTTTTTTATATTTAAATGCTTTGAAAAAAACTTTTCACTTTTTTTATTTATTTATGGATTGATCGATTTTTTCCCCCTTATTTTATTTTCTATGTGAAAAATGAATATGGATATTGGATTGAATTATTTTTAAATACGATTACACTAAATGCATAAACATATAAATGTATCAAAAGTTTTTAAATAATGTAAGCCATACATTTTTATGCTGCTAAATTGTTAATTTACTTATTCGTGGTTATTTTCTTTTAACGAGACATATAAAAGTAAAAACACGTAATGCGATTTACTGAAATTAGCAATATTGTCTGCTTGTCTATAACAAACTACCAGTCTAGACTAAAATAAAAATTAATCTGTAATAAGCCTTGGGGAATTACTTAATAATTTCATAATAAAATATTTATATTTATTACCAACGTGAATATAATATTTTTCTAATATTTGGTAATTATTTACTTCATTGGTCAAAGGTAATATGTTTCATGTAGTTATATTTTTTTTGTCGTATAGCAAGGGATTTATCTTTTTCTATAACACGCAGAGTCTAACCTCTTGTAAATGGATTTGTCATTGTATTATATCCAATGGTGTTTTCGAAAAAAGAACATTAAAGTTAGATTAGGTTGGATTTGCCAAATATCATATAGCTTATATAGCATCATATAGCATGATATTATTTTTAAAAAATCCACAAGTTTAAACAAAATCAAAATTGTCGACAAGTAGTTTTTATAGATTTGCACAATTATGAGTGTCTTTTGAAAGTTTCCAACATTGTTAAATCTTCCGTGCAGATGTTTGTTTACAACATTTTAAAATATGAAGGTTTAATTTTTGGTGAAAAAAAAATAGATCTTGCATAATCTGCAGTGAATTCACGTCAGCTCTTTGGCATAACATAAACCAGGTTCGATATTTATTTTGGGACCCATATCTTATTAAATTCTATGGCCAATTGCTATTTCATAATCAATCATATTATGCCTATTTTTATTATGTAATTGTTTATTTTATTACGTCTGATCTCATTTGAATAATAATAAGCATGTTAGAAAAGTAATTCTTTATTATCAGTTTTTCCATTTGCTTCCATTCTGTGATTTTGCCAATTTTCCCATGACAAATTTGGCAAGTTGGTGGATGGGAAAAACAGCTCCAAAATAAACAACACCTTATAGCCCTCTTCTTGTGCCATCAATTTCTTCTTCTCGTTTTTCATATTAACGTTACAATGGCTCATAGTGATTTATAGAGCTAGATTTTTTTCACGTAAACGTCTCACAGAGAATTCTATAAATCATCTAATAGAACTAATCTTTTGCTTTGAAAAAATTTTCTAGTGACCAATCGAAATTCAAACATTTGGAAGCCGCCAGTAGTAGGTGTTGATTTATTATCAGTCGCACAGACACACCAATAGTTCTTCCTGAAACTATAATCGTAAACGTAAGATAAGATAAATGAGAAGCACAAGGTGTTGATCAAGAATAATAACAACAAACTTCTTTTATTGATCAAAAATTCAATTATTATCTCTTATTGGAAAACGAATTATAGAGTATATAGCAAAAAATGCATAGAACAGTGCAATTTGTTGATGTATTTATTACCTCTTTTTCATGTTATTTTAATATTTTTTCAAACCTCAGTCCCCCTATGTTCCCTATTATTTTATTATTTAAAAAATAAACATTATTAATGCCGAGAAAAAAAAATTTAAAATCGTTTATTTGTTAAAAAACAAATTATCTCAATTATCAAAGCTCAATATATAAATCTTATTTGTAAACTCAAAAATCAAATAATTATTACAACAAATGATGTGATGGTGAAACGGGAAGCCAAACATATTTATTTTTTTATATTAATAGTACAAGTTACGGCCGGACTATGCTTGATTTTGGATATTGTCCAGATATGTATATGTATATTTGATTTTGGCCGGATATGTTTTTGTCTTGATTTAGGATTGTTTGATGGTAGATGAATTATTTCTTTAAATAATAATGAAACTTTAAATGTCATATTTATTAAAATCAACAAGGCACACAAACTGCAACACACATAGCACACAAAACAAGACAAAATATAACAAATATTTACAAAATCATCTTAAAAGCAAGTTCGTTTAATGGTCTTTGTAATCTTCATACTGCCCTGGAACTCAAACCTGATCTTATCCCCATTGGTTATATAACTTGTTTTGGCGATTCTTACTTTTAATGTTGTATAAATGTAAATTAAGTGGGACATCTTATGTTTTTTATTGATGATTTTCTAATACATCTCAATGAATCGTTGAGGTTATCAAAGCTAATTTGTGATTAAAAATTTTGAATTAGAAGTGCTTGCTGTCCCTGAAAAAATTATCTTTTAAGAATAGCTTCCATAATGAGCGAGAGATTTTATAAACAGATATTCAATCAATCAAAATTTACTTCTATAAATATTACAGATGATATAGTATTTCTCTGTTCACAAGTCACTTCATAAGGATATTTGTTCTGACATAATCTTGATTGATAAACTTGTGTCATTATTTTACCTCAATTTTTTACATTCTTATTGAAAATTCATAATTAAAAACAACAACAACTTATTCAACATCAAAAATCAAATGTTAGAAAGTTTTAATTGATTTGGAAAGTTATACAAGATAGCTGTTGCATGAGATCCATATTAAAAACCAGATGATAAAATATATACTATCCGCAAATAACTCTAGTCTATCAAATGTAACAAATTTTACACGATTTAACAACTGCTGATATTTGCTTTTAAAACATGAGACTATATGTACAAACTTTTGAATTTTGAATTGAAAACAAAGTATTGTTTATCTCTAAAAATGCACATAAATATATTTAAGGAAAGGGAAAGATTTGAAAAAAATGGAGGAAATAACATTTCAAAAAACTTACTGTTTGGATTTCTTGCTCTACAGTTCTGTATAAAATATAATAAGCACTATATTCAAGCAAATATTCTATTAAGAAAGAGTGATCTTATAAAATGTTTTTTTGTGATAAAGTCACGTTTCTAAAATTGGGGATAAATTCAGTTTCCTTTACATAGAATCCCTTATTTAGTTTGCAAATATGAAATGTTTTTGCTTGAATTTGTCAAAAAATAAATTTATTTAAGTTCAGTTTGCTTTAAAGTATATTTACCAAAATTCAATACATATATTTTATATTGTATATGAATCTTTTAACATTCAAGTAGATGTACATATATATATACAATTTCAGTGTTAAATTTTAGATGTATTTAAAAATTTTTTATCAATAGTTCAAACTGTATTATACATAAAATAATTATATAAAATTTGTATTTTTTTCTAATATATATATATTGTATCAATATTTAATATTATATATTTAGCTTCTTAAATTTAATCTCACTCATAGTTATAAATTATTGTGTTTTCGTAACATGTTTCAAAATTCAAAGAAATATTTAAAACAGCTTAACAATTGTATTTTATATATATATATAATATATATATTCATGAAAAATAATTTTTACATGAAAATAATGCATAATTATTTATAAAAATACAAATGTATACCTTTAAAATCATGTAAAATAAATAAAAGCCAAAAATTTTTGAAAATTGTAATAAACTATTGAAAAAATTTTTATAAAATTTTGTTATATATAATACAAAAAAACTTTTCTTGACAATTGAAAAATGTTAATTTTTAAACTTCATTTTCTTTTGAAAAAATTAAAAAGTGATTTTTATGCATGTAAGATTCCATTACAATGAAAAACCTAGTTTAATGTTTAAAATAAAGATAATGTATATTAATTTTTTATGAGTATCTTCGAAATTAAATAAAAAGGCGAAAAATAATAAATGAAATAATAATGGAAATGTTTTTAATAATTTCTAATAACTGGAACACAACGTTTTGCATTTTTTTGTCAAAATTAAAAAATAGATTTTCACATATGGTGTCATTATGAATGAAATTTATTTTAAAAAAAAGATAAATTGAATATCATATTTCTTTTTAAATAAAAGAAAAAAAAAGAGAATAATGTGTTTTGTAAATATTTTCAAATCGAATATGGCTCTCATTTTGCAAATTTTCAAAGATAAAAGCCAAATTAAAGCTATTTTCACAAGTGCATATCTTAAATTTATTCAAAAAACAAATAATTTTTCAAAGATATAATTATTTTTGTCGGTAGTATAAAAAATTCTTTTCAATCAAAAGTATTTTAATAATTATATCAAATAATATATTCAAATTTTTCAAAGAGAAGAATAATTAACGCTATATTTATATATATATCTTGATAAATTAATTACAAAAATAATTTTCAAAGATATAATTATTGATGTCGTTATAAAAAAAATTTTTTTTTTTTAACTTTTTTTATTTATAATATATATCAAATAATATATATATATATATATATATATATGCAACAATTCTTGTAGCTCAATAAAACCATTTTGATAAAAAGTAGCAGATGTTCAAAAGTAGACAAAATATATTATGTATATATTTATAAATATTTTTATATTAATTTGTTTTTAACTATATATCATTTATATATTTAATTATACTATATTAAATAAAAAGTAAATTTTACAAATTTAAATTTAAAATTAAATAAATTTTTAGTTAATTATTTGAAATTATTAATACATTAATTATTCATATAACATTTAAACTCGTTAATAAATCAGTATTTTTAATGCATCACACAATCGATAGCATTGTTAATAAGAATTATATTCTCATTTAAATGAGTGATATACTTATTTAAAAATTTTTTAAAAAATAGATTTTAAAATTCAAGAAATATCTAGATTTTTTATTCTTATCATCAAATTCATTCATATCATCCTATCTCTCAGTTTTATTTATTTTTATGTATGAATATATGTATTGTTAGATTGTTTGTAGATTAAACTATTTTTTTTACTTTTAAATATAACTATTATGATAAAAAGTCGAAAGATATATCTTAATTTTGTTACTTCGCATTACTTTTCAAATAAAATTAAAAGAGTCACAGTGCAGTGTAATATAATTATTGAAAAATATATTAGAATACAGATGGGGGGGAGGCAGAATGTAGATTTTAAATGAACATAGAATCTGTCTTGTATAAAAATATAAACCATTTTAAAATGTACTTGCCTATCAACCACAACTCCTATTGTCTTAATTTTCAGCTGCGCAATAAAATGTATTTGTATATTCCACAGTGTATAATAATATTTCGTTTTTTACGCTTTATATAACATATATTTTTGAACATTCCAATCTTTTACTTCTAATTGATATCTTAATTAACTTTTCAATTTTTGTAGAATTTTTTTTTTGATGATGCAACATGTGAATAATCGGAAATTAGATATATGTAACTATAACGAAAGCAAAAAGACAGGCTTTTACTGGGCTAATTCCATGAAAAAATTACAAGTAAAGGTAAACAAATACATTACATCATTAAAAAAAAAAATGCAATAATCAATTTCAGAGATATAATAAGAAAAAAAAAAAATCACCAAAAACTTTAAAAAGAATTTTTTTGAAATAACAGCAATTATAAATGAAATGAATTTTAACGAAAATTCAATATTTTTTCTTTTATTTTTCTTTTTTTGCGAAAAAGATGAAAATCTTAATGAATATTAAAGTCAATTATTAATTTAGCTTCACCGAAATAATTTTTAATTATTTGTAGCTTTTTATATCTTGCTTTTTTATATATGACATGAATCTCATCTTTCTTCCTGTCATAAAAACATGTTTCACCTTTAATAAACCGCTTAATGGTTCCATAAGATTCTTAATTAGTTTTTGAAATCTATATATTTATGTTTAATACTTCAGTTCTGTCTATAATATTCAGGATAAAAATCATTCTTTAATTGAAGACTGCTTGAAATTATGTTTTTACTGTTTACTGATAAACACAGTGCCCTATAATTTTCACTAATATTTTTAACATATAATCTTCAGATTACAGGTAGAATATTGCAGTAATACAAACCGTATATAAAAATAAATATAATCAAGAGTACAACTTACAGAATGCGGCACTTTCCTTTTTCAGATTTGAAAAACTTGCAGGGATTTTATGTAAAGAAAATTACCACAAATCAATACAAGAGCGGTTTTTCTATCATAAAACGAATAAAGCACATCTTTTTTTAGATGTGTGTAGGTGTCGTAACCCAGTTATCTTATGTCTTCAATTTTCGCCATCTAGATCGCAGACCTGTAACAACATTTTTCCTTCTTTTGTCATTGATTTACTCTCAAATCTCATTTGCTCTTAGTGTTATTTTTTTTTTTTTTTACAGAATAACTTTGTTTTTACGAATAGGCTTTTGATTTGATTGATGTATGTTTCTATTTTTAGTTTTATTCCCAGATATGTTTTCTTTGACTAATCAACATTCTGACACACAAACTTGTGGCGATTTGATCCAGAAGGAGTTTTCATATGTGGGCAGCTTATCTTTTGGACCTCTGCTTCTCGTAGATGGGCGGTAAATATAGTTTTCGCGTTTATCAGTCGGTTATTCAGGTAGTTTCAAAAGCTGCTTTTAATACAAGAGTAGTTTTTTTCGTTAAGAGTAGAGATCTTCTAGATGATGTTTCCTGCCATTGTTAGATCATTAATGGACTATCGCAAATAATATCTGTTTCCCTATTTGAGACAACATGGTGGGGTTTCACGGTACCAGACTTGACTCACTTTTATTTCAAAAACTCTCTTGTTTTTTCATTTTTTCAAATATTCTGCTTCTGGAATAGAGTTGAACACGATTTCATCATTTAAAATATAGAAGGACTTGTAACAAACTGTTGGCGAACTGAGAATTGCTGAAATAATTTATGCCTATATCTCCTAATTGAGGATTTTTACTGTCTCACAATTACACACTGGGTTGAATGATACCCAATTTCCTAATTCTCTAATAGAAGTTGAAAATAAGTTCCATGATTGAATTATTGTCATTGCTATTTCAGAAATCGACGCTTTTACAACTTCAAAAAGTGAATGAGAAATTAGATTCCCAGGTGTTGCTGGAATCTGACGAATCATGTTAACTATGGTTTGAATTTATAAAATCAAAACATCTCGTTCTTACGTTCCATATGCCGTTCTATCAAATTTTTAAAAGGGCATTTTAATTGTTACATCCGACCATGCGTTTGCATTCCTCTCAGGTGTTTTAATTGTAAAAAGGCTGGTCACGATAAACAAGCCTATTCCAATTTCTCATCTGTAGATCATTCTCATGCAAACTGCCAATTCGATTCAAAAATTTTCTATTGTCAACAGCCACATCCCTCTACTCTAAAAGATGTCCTTAATGGCAGTTGGAAGGAAAAATACAGAAAATTAAAACTACTTAAAATATATCTTATTCTGAAGCAGGAAAAACAGCATCTACACCAAATTAATATGCTGTAGTAACAAGCAATACTCACAGCTAATGCAATAGTTCATATATTTAAAGCGAAATATAATCCATAAATCCGTTTATTTTTCTCCTGTAATTAATTAAGTATAGTTAATCAATATATGTATGAACAATAAAAAAAAAAATATTATATATGAAGTAGACCTTAATAGTGCTTTAGCTTAATATAATGTGTATAATATAATATAATATGCATAATATAATAAAACACCTCCTTGCCAATAGAAAATGAACAAAATATATCAATTTTTGTTCAATTTATAACTTATACAAATAATTGAGAAATGACGAATTTCAGCCAATTGTCTTGATTCTATTAGAATAAAATAGCTGTCAAGATATATCAGAAGGAGGATATATTTAATATTTTGTTTTGATAAAATAAACTTATCATGATATTTGTAAAATATTGGTTTTGCTCTTTACAAGTAAATGTATAGATAAAAAAATATGAATTTGAGAATTGAAATATCTATCAATAAATATATTTTATTTCAATGAAATTGAGACTGTCCATTTAAAAGTTTTTCAAATTTAATTTTTTAAGTATAAGATTGAAACTTTTTAAAGCAGATATTAAATTAAACAGTAAATTGATTAAATGATAAATCATTTGTGTTAATAAGTATTCATGATCTTTTAATATGAATTTGAAATAATTTATTTTTGAAGGTAGTTATAAATAGCACTAAATTAAGTTTTCTAGTGAAGATCATCTATTTGTTTTTATCTCTCTGACTGATTTCCCTCTTTTAAACTTATCAGTCATTGTATACATTACGAAGGAATTCTAATTTGAATAATACATTTTGAATTATTCTGTATGTTATTCATGGTAGTGAATCAAAACACAAAATTAAAACAAAGTTGTTCTAATATTTGTAATTGTAATTGTTTTGGGGAAATGTCTGTAATTGTAATTGCTTTTAAATCGTTTTTATTTTAATAATTCATTCACAAAACTCAACGACTTGTTATATATATTAAGCAATGCATGAATAATTAAAATATTCCCCATCTAAGTTTATTTCCATATAGAATGTTTCTAATTTGTTTCCATATATATTATTTGCTGTTTTCAAAACAATCTTCAATGAATTTATTTGCAAAAATCAACAGCCTGTCATAAATTTTAAATGAAGAATGATTAAAAAATGTCACATTTAAATTTATTTCCATACAGAATCTTTGTGGTTTGTTCCCGTAGCTATTATTTGATGTTCCAAAATAATCTGCATTGTATTATATATATAACATTTATTATTTAAATTTAGAATACAATATCAGACAGATCAATACAGTTATAACAATGACTGATCTTACGTTAAATAAGAAAGATATCAATGAAAGTTCAGAGAAGGAAATAAATATTTTACTTTCATTAAATATTTACTTCCAGTGACCTAGAAAATTCTCTATTTACTTACGCTAAACGTAAACAGTCACGTTTCGCTATTATGAATATTTTCACGACGTAAACTTTGTTTATATTGTAAGAGTGTTTTAAATATTCAATTAAATATTGATGATTTTCGTCATCATGGGAATATGTATCACTTCTTGCAACAAAATATTCAATGATAGTCTGTAAGACTATTGTTAAGATAAAGATTCAGTTAAAGAAAAAGTGCACTTGTAATACTTGTGTGGGATTTTTTGTATTTACTTGTATGGGATTTTTTAATATTTCATCAATCAAATAAATGTTTCTCAAATAAAAATCTGTTTTTCTCAAATAAAGGTGACATTTACAACAAAAAAACTTGAAAAAAGTACACAATATATAATATAATGTAAAAATGTAAATTTAAAAAATTATTTCCGAACTTGTGATTAAAGTAAGTGTACTTGTAATACTATTAAATACATTTAAACATCTGAATATGTTTTTAAAAACATAGTTTACATTTAATCAAAACTTTGAAAATATTTTTTTTAATTTATATTTTTATATTATAATATATATTGTGTATTTTTCTTGTTTTTTGTTCTAAATGTTAATTCAGAATTTTATTTCAGAAACATTGCTTTAATTGATGACATATTAAAAATAATTATTTTGTTCCTCTTATATAATATATATAATAATTATTTGCATGCCTTTTATCTTCAATATAAATGATTCAATAGTAAGAAAAAGTAAAACTTCCTTATTTTAATTAAAAAACGTGACAATTTATATTAATATGCTATTAGAAGGAATAGTAAAATCGACAAATTTTAAGAATGCAACCGTTCTCCCTCCTACACACTACAAGAGCGCCCCCTGTGGTGTTCAGGTGAAAAGGCCAGTAAGCATCGAGACTCAAACCCGGGAGGAAGTACAACGCAATCAGTGCTGCCGCTAAGAAACATTTAGTACGCCACAATAACTCACTTCTGTTGGATGGTTTAATTTACAATCTCTCATCTCGAGATGAAATATTTTTAAAAACAACCTGCATATAAGTTGGCCTACAGACTCTCACCCGGAAAGGAAGTGTATTTCGCGCAATCTGGTCCAAACTTATGTATCGGGTTTTCGGATTAAAAAGTAGAATCCTTCCACGAATCAAGAATTATCTGTCTTTAAATATGCTAAATATTGTAAGTGTGGGCTGTTTGTACTGGTGCAAATAAAATTGTGTCTCAAGTCTCAACCCAACCACACACAGTTTTACAATCTGGAACTCAATCTTGTGGCCCGTACCTGCCTAACGTGGGTCCACTCGAACCATAAATAAATAAAAAAAAATATTTTATTTTTGTTTCTGAAATAATTTTTTTGAAAAAAAATAAAGCGTCTTTAATTTATTCTTAGTACAGAAATTATAATTGATAATTATTAAATTATAATTGATCATTATTGATTTTAACAGAAATATAAAATGCTCTCATTTCATAATAGATTTTATTAGACAATAATTTAAATAAATATCAAATCAATTACAATAGAGAAAACTGGCTTTTGAAATACTTTAAGCATAAGCTCTTAAACGAGTTTTTAAAATCAGTTTATAAGTGTTTTCACAAAAATATTTAAAAGCAAGAAGCTTTACATTCTTTAATCTTGATGACTAAGTTCCAGTTGGAACACAAGAACAGCTTCTAACTATGTGACTTTAATTTATTCTGATTTTTTTAACAGATAAAAAAATACAAAAAATACCTATATAAATTATTAAAAATAGAAAATTCTCACATTTTATTACAAATTTTATTAGACAATAATTCAAATAAATGTCAAATCAATTATAATAAAGAAAACTAATTTTTTTAAATCCATTGAGTATAATCATTTAAACAAGTTCTTAAAATCAGATTATAGGTGTTTTTCGCAAAAATATTTAAAAGCAAGAAACTTTAGAGTATTTGAAGATATTAATCAAGTAAATTGTTGATAAACATTTTAACCAATATTCAATATATTGATAAGCTTGCATAATTCAAAGTGTAAATTTCTCCATCATTTCTTTAGTACTTATGTTTAATACACTTTTATGATGACTTAATTAAAAATTTACGAAATGTTATTAATTCACTCAGAAGTCTTAGTAACTGTAACATAAGAAAAATTTCAGGAATGTTAATTATGATGACTAGAATCATGATGACTAGAATCATGATGACTAGATTCTTTAATCATGACGATTCGAATCATGATGACTAGATTCTTTAATCATGATGATTAGATTCCAGTAGGAACATAAGAACTGCCTCTAACTATGCGGCTTTAATGATTTCTGATTTTTAAAAAATAAATAAATAAAAAGTACAAAAAAATATTTAAAAATATATAAAATAATTCAAATAATAATCAAATATAATCAAAAATAATTCAAATCAATTACAATATAGAACAGCTTTTTAAATCCTTTAGGCATAAGCTCTTAAACGAGTTTTTAAAATCAGTTTATAGGTGTTTTCGCAAAAATATTCAAAAGCAAGAAGCTCTAGGGCCTTTAATCATGATGACTAGATTCCAGTTGGAACACAAGAACTGCCTCTAACTATGCGAGATATTTAATTTAGCCGCGGTGAGTGAAGAACTCTACTGTTCGGAAAACACGGCGAAAATTTAATACTGGGCTAGTTAAGTTACCCTCAGCCAATCTCTTTTGTTTATCTTTTTCCTGCAGTACTTTGATGTTGAGCTTCTAAATAAATAGATTTATATATTTTATCCACGAAACCTATTTAGTTCCTTATATTTTAAAAAAAAAAAATACATTTATGTACTTTGTATCGAAATAAAGTATTGTTATTTTTACAGATATATTCATTTTGGCTGCTTATCACTACATAATTAAAAGTATTAGCATAAATTCCAACAAGATAAAAACTGCTATCTTAATGTTATATAGAGAAGCAAATTTGGCGAAATAGGCAAACAACACTTGGCTATTTGCCACATATTTAGATTTGCGTTTAGTTAACTAAAAAAAGTAATAGTGAATGTGAAGGAAAAGTAAAGATATTAATCAAGTTAATAGTTCATAAATATTTTAACTAGTATTCACGCATATTGACAAGCTTGTATAGTTAATTTAAAGTTTAACTTTCTTCATTTTTTTTTTTTCTTTATTACTTAAGTTTCATACAAGTTTAGGGATGAGATAATTAAAATAGTATTATTTTTAGCTGAATAGTAGTAGTATTATTAACTGAATTAAAAGCCATAGAAAAATTTAAGAAGTATTAATTAACTTATCAGAGACATTGTTGAATTAATTTAATATATTTTCTAAATTCAGTAATAAAACAATAGGTAAAGTGTTTTTACAAATAATTGCAAATAAAATTAATAGAATACTGTAAAGCACTGAAATTCAATTGCGAACAAGTTTGATCAGATACTGATGCATTAAAAATTTCGTATATTCGAAGAAATTTATAATACACCAGTTGGTTATAGATGTTAGCACCCGTTTAATATCAATGGTTTGTCGATTGCTTCAATCGTATTCGACGCATCTTCTTACAAATAATGTTTTAAATAATCAATATAAAGATATTAAATAAATGGGAAATTTTTCTTTCAGTTTGTGTATTTATTATCTCAGATTGTAATGAATTAGTCAGGCATGTATTTCTAAATATTCATAAAAAACGTTAAAATATTTTCATCTGTATTTATGTATTTACATTCACTTATATATAATACATGCTGACAAATTTTAGGTTTTCTAACTTTCTGAATTAGCTCAATTAAGAGTTGCTGAATTTGCAATTATAACAATAATCTCATATATTCTGTTCCATCAATTAAACGTATTAAATATCAAAAATCTTAATACAAATATATGACGAAAAGAAAGACAAAAAGATAAATATCCACATCTAAGACTTTTATTTACTTGAAAGTTTTGATGCCTAAAGATCTTTTAGCTCACTTTGTGGCATAGTGATGCACAAAGACAAGTAAGGATTAGGTTCAAACCTGTTGGAAGCCAGTTATAAAACCACTATATTTTAGAAAAAAAGCGAGGTGTCTAATTGCTTTGTCTAACATTTTTTTTACAATGGTGGGCTTCATCAGCGATTTATGTATTCCACAAATAGTTTACCAATGGGCAAAAGTGGTATAATATTGTATATCAGAAAGATTTTTAGAGATAACTGCCCCATATTTGACGGGGAATTGAAGAAAATCAGAAACCTCAGATCTTACCAACAGACTCTCGATTTGACAAGTATACTTAAATTTCCAAAGTGTGGTGGGAATGCCATGAGAGTATGGTAAACTGGGTAAGTGGTTATGCCAAATTCAACTGCAAGTGTATATGCTAAACAGTCATGAGAGTCTACTGGTATTGTCTGATTTTCTGGTTTTCTTCAATTCATACCGCAAATAAGAGGCAGCTGTCTCTAAAAATCCTGTTGAAACAAAACATCCTGCCACTTTTGCCCACTGTTAAACTATTTGTGAACTATTTGTAAATCGTATACGAAGTCCAATGATGTCAAAAATACATGTCATTTAGAATAACAAATCTCAACTTACATGCAGAAATTATAGTATAATAAGACGGCAATTTATGGAACACGTAGTTTAGGGAATTATATTTTAGATACTTGTTTTTTTTTTAGTACTTTTTAAAACTGCATTTATCATGATTATAATAATAATATGCTATTATGCCGAGTTAAGATTTAAAATTCAATGGTCGAAAACAGTTTGCCTAAATAAAAATGTGCTTAGAAATATTACTCAAATAGTTAGGAATTCTATAAAAAACATATATATTATATACGGATAGTTTAGCAAGAATCATAATTCACCAGCATATTCATTCATAGTCCGACAATTTTCGCCCATTAAACCTTAACTCGGATTAATGGTATTTTCTGAAACTCTTGACAGATAGATTAATCATGTCTATCCGTAATGGTACAACAGCAAACTTATGCTAAGGACAATACAATTTCTATGTGCGTTGGTAGTTTTTCTCTTACATATAATTTCATTATGTTAAGTTTTTCAATTTAATCACACTAATGAGTATGATGAAAAAAAAAATAATTATTTAAATACAGCAGATGGTCTTAGAAAATATTCATTAAATTCCACAACATTTTTTTTTTTTTTTTGAAAAAATATATAATATTCATAATACGTGATTTTAAGAGAATTTTTGTTTGTATTTCCAGTGTTAGGCATTTATAACTGGTGATGATTTGTCATTATAATTGCAAGTTTGTAGTCGATTCAGAGATACTTAAGATCACCATCACAATATTTTGACGAAATATTATACATTATATTATACACTCCAACAGTATTTTGCTACTACAATTTGAAAGAAAACCATCAAAAAAATCAACTTATTTCTCCTTCCTATTAACTTCTTTGAGCATAACGAAGGGTTATCTCAGCCTATAAGTATATCGATCATGCCCATCCTCAACACAGACACAAAGAAGCCCCAGGTTCTACATATACCTTATTAAATATTTTACGTAAATACGTTGCAAATGTCAGAATGTTTGTAGATAGTTCATTAAAGACATATAGGTAGTAAATTCAGCGGCCTTGACTTGTGGCTCAGTGGCGATGGGGCCGCTGGTGAGCATTAGGATTGAGATTCAAACCGCTGACTTCTATGTTATAAGCACTGTTTCAAAAACGAAAAGACTTGATGGCATTTGTGATGTACAACATCTTGTTTCGTTAGTCGAGCTATTTAGTGAGATTTTTCCCGGTTTTCTCTCATACGATACGTAAAAGCGGAGTAGTTCCCCCTATAAGTCCTTCCAGAAGACAATACCCTCTTTCTTTGATAACACGGAGTTAAGACGAAGTCAAGTTAGATTTCTACCTACAGGTGCTCTATCACAACAGACGCTACCCATTTCTTCCATCCATGAATAGACTAATCATGGGATAACCCCTCCGCATTGCAGAACACTGAGTATTAGACACAGCAACAACACAAATTCAGCTTTCGTCAATGTTTACCATAAGCAGAAGGCACAGCTACTTTACACTCCACAATTGGGAATACACACAATAATATGCGAGCACAATAGAAAGACTTTCCTAATTTTATCCCGTTGATATCCCCTGGATAGAAGTTTTCGGTTTGACAACTCTTGTAATTAAAAAGAGTCAAACTCCTTTAATTCGGTGCCCAACTCAACATTCACTAGGCCATTCTAGCTCTTTAATCAACTCACTTATTCCTTTCATATCCATTTTCATATTTATATCATTTTGTATTTTTCCCTTGATCCAAAGTAATAAACGGATCTATTACCATTTATGAAATTCATGAATGCGTAGGTTGACAGCTGAAAGAATTTATTGTCCAACTGTCAATGCTACTTCCTGTGAGGCTGAATACCAGTATAATTCCGTACCTTATTTGAGATTCAAATTTAATGTGTGTTTAATAAGGCAGCGAATATCGCTAAATATTCTGAAAATGAAATCTGACACCTCATAAATTGAAACATATGTTTCAGAAACTGTACCAATATAATTTATACACTTATTGAATTTGAAGAAAAATAGTTCGCTAGAATGTTACATTTGAAATTTGTCTTAAACAACTTAAGATAGTTTCCAAAAATTACTGCAATTTAAGTTATTTAATAAAGTTCTATTGAAAATAAATGTTTAATAAATTCAAGTTATTGTGTAAGTAAAATTTACATCACAAAAATAACATGTTTATAAAACAGAAAAAAAAATTACTTATTACATGACTTAAATAATATTTTTCGTTATTTAGATTCCTAACTTTTTTTGTTATGTATTTAAATGTCTTGAAAATCTTTTTTATGAAATCTTTCTGACAGGTAACACAGCTAATATTCTTGCAGATATGCATCCGTTAAACGTAAATTTTTTTTCAGAATAAAATATTTATAACACTACCGAAATAATAAGAATTCAGAATAAAATATTAATAATAACACTTGTAAAAATATTTTTTCTTCAAAGTAATATAATAGGCAAAGAAAATGTACAATTGAATATAATACTTATTATTTATTCTAGCAATAAGGTAATAATGCACTCAAAATGATATTTTTAAAGATTACTGTATGTACATACATATAATATATATCTATAGTAAGACGGTCTGAATGACACTTCTGTCCAAATCCTGTCAATATATACTATGAGTAACAAACTTAATTTGAGATGAACCTAACATAAGAATAGAACCTAAAATGCACATCCTATAAATATAGACATATTACATGGCACTGACTGTCCAGGTCCATACAGTCAGTGCCATGACTAGGCAGGTGCAACAAGTCTACCCACACATGGCCTATACGGAAGAGAGATTTTACTAGTAATTATATTTTTAAATTAAAAAAATTTTCCATCATTCTACTGTGGCGTTTGAAGACTAGATTTTGCATTACTTAGATTCTAGATGTCTATACTTACTAACATGAACATACAAACAAATGATAGAACTGACGAAACTGCTTTATGTTAACTTGTCTAATTTAAATTAGATTACAATATGAATACACCAATGTAGTCACTATAATTGTGTTTATGTGTCTGTATAATTCTGAAAATAGATAAAACTGCGAAGATTTTTTAACTGCTATATTTTAACTGCTATGCTTTGAGGATTTCGTTAACAGGCACGTGATAAACATGCTTTCCTGAGCTCGTCAATTTTGTTTTGTTAATTTTCTAGGTCTAGTTCTCTTGGCACTTTTGTATTTGTATAGTGAAGTGATTTACAATGTTACGTTTTGTATATTGTTTAATGTAGTGCTTTTTAATGAACCATTTGATAGTAAAATGTTAATAATTATTTTCATATGCAATACATCTTTAAGTTTTTATTATTTTCTGTTAAGTATTTAGTTAAGAAAACATGGAAATATGGAATAAGAGAGCATCCGAAAAATTATATTTCATCACATGCGTGTATTAACTTTATAAATAATACTGTTAGTATAGAGTTTACAAATTCAACGAATGACAATTATCAGAGAAGCAAAACAGAGAGTCACTGCAAGAAAAAAAGAGAAATATGTGGTTTTACAAGATAATTTTTTTGCAATTTCACCTTAATAATTTAAAAGAAAGCCAGCCTGCATAAAGTACTGTCTCACAAATCTATACAACCGTACAAAATATATGCAAAATAAATACTATTAAATTAGAACGGTCTTGCTATTTCAAATAAATGCAAATAAAAATAATATAAGTCAATAAATAAAAAAAAAAAATTGATATAAGGTACCACATGGTCCATATCAAGACCTTAGCATTAACTTTTTGAAAGCAGGCGATACAGGGCGAAAATTAACAAATGACTGGTTTTACGTTAAACAAATTAATGGAGAAACTGTTCAAGTTAAAAAGATTTCAAATTCTATTAATCAAAATGCAGTATTTTAATTCCTTGCATACTTTTTGGGCACAAATCGCATAATCTTCCAGACCCATAAAAAGTTTCATGATTGGATGCACCTCCATCCTATTATTACCCAACAAGAAAATTTACCGGAGCCCCGAAATTAGTATGTAAAATAAAGAGTGGTGGAAAAAAATCTAAAATAAGGAAATACAATTGATGATTATGCAATTAATTTAATTGGCCAGGAGAAATTGATATGGCTTGAAATAATGGAAGCAGTTTATTATGTGCCAAAACTAATATTGCTCTCAGAGGAGGAGATCTGGAGATCCAAATTGTGACATTTTTAAAAATATTTCTTGAATTTGATAGCCATTATAAAACTAATTTAAAGGAACATATTGAGAAAGATTCTGTTTTCTATTTCTCACTCACTATTCAAAATGAAATAATAAAATTAGTTGGTGATAAAACTAGAAATGAAATTATAGAATTAAAAAATCAAAGTACTACACCATTTTATTTAACTGATGTTTCAAGAAAAGAGCAAAAGAGACAAACTGTTAGATATAAAAAGATTTTTAAAAAGTATAAATTCATATGTGAAATTGAAAGTTTTAAGTTAGAAGTACTCTTGTACAAAATATAAAAAACTGCATCTCCGCTTAATATTGCACATGCCCTTCTTGATTTTGGTTAAATTGAGTCTTACCCACATAGAGTCTTTTGCATACCGTATAGTTAATTACCTATATCAGCGGTCTAATGGACTCAACGTCGAATATTTATACGCTCTTCGAATATTTATACGTTTCATTGCTTCCTGCGTGAGAAAATTTAGCATGTTGAATTTAATAAAAAAAAAAAAATGAGATCAAATATAGAATAAGACCGATTACAGAATCTTTCCATTATTTCGATAGAATGCAATATCGTTAAAATTGTTATGATGATGTAATTAATTAAATTTGCTGAAATGAAAAACCAGAAAATTCTATATAATAAATATTAAAAAACTATAATAATGTATTTATTTTATTATTTTCTTTAACCTATTTAACTAAAGGGCCTAGATACAAATTCTTCCACAGGGCTCAGAATGTCCAGTTACGCCACTGCTTACAGTTGGCACCACTGAGGGACATGTGTCTTACTCCTCAAAGGGTTTTCAATGACGTAGAACAATGTGTATTGATTATTTTAATTTTCTATTTAACTTATCGGCATTATCAACAAGTCAACATTAATTCCCAGTTGACGTCGAAATTCATCACAGTAGAATATGTTCCTTGTTACTACAGACATTATTTTTGTAAAAACATTCTTTTTTTTTTTTTTTTTTTTCTAAAATTAATTTTATTATAAAAAGTAGCTGATGCTTTGAAAGTTATGCTCAATGTCAAAATAGCATAAAAATACAATTAATATCCTGTAACGTTCTGTTCACAGAAATATTAATTTTCTCGCAGGTTCGACTGAAAAAGGTTCACTTCAACTTTTGAAGAAGGCTGCTTTTACATACAGGCGAAGCATAAGTAATGTTTATTTCTTTTTATATTATATTTATATATTAATTTCGGTATTTACATGTGGTACAAGATATTTTCAATTTAATACTGTGGCAAGTTATTGCGATTTGACATTTGTATCTTGTACTTAAAATAAGGCAAATATATTAAGGAATATATTATGCTGTTTTTGACATACATGACAATTTGAGTTAAACAATATTCATTTTATGATAAGTGTAGGCATACATTTTTATCTTGAAATGTTATGAATCAAATATATGCATTTTTAATTTAATCAGTAAGAAATCGATCCTGGAAGACTGATATTAAGATAGTACAATTATTAGATCAGAAGCCCAGATAGTTTAAGGAATTAAGATAGTCCAATTATTAGAATTTTAAAATTTAAATCTCTAATTATTTCCCTATCACACACTAGTTGGCGATTCCTTTCGGAATGGTCAAGATGAATGCCTTTCATTTGCTATCTTGGTCTGAATTCCCCTTCTGACAAAGACAGCCAACGAAATTCGTCAATTATTGAACCTCTAAGTGTAAGTCAACCAAGGTAAAGAGTAAACAGAATAACCCTTTGATGAGAATATTCCTCAGATTTAGTTTGCAGCTCAATGGTCATTTTGTGCACACTTTATTCTAATTAAACCGGATTCTACAGTTTAAAGTGAATTCCGAACCACTAATAAACATCTATTCCAACTTAGTCTGTCGTACCAAATGCTAGAGAGCTAATTGGCTATCAATTATATATTATTCAGATATAAGTAAAATATGTATTTTATATTAGCAATACTAGCATGTATTCTAATTATGTTTTCAGTTATAAAAATTCTTCGAACATTATTATAACAATTGTACTCCTCAAATCTAATCACCATATTTTTCAATTTTAATTAGTTTCTTAATAAATGGGATCATATCATTAATAAAAAGGGTAACAAACTTAAATTAAAGATAATTTCAGCATATTTAAAATATATCAAAATCTACTGTAATAAATCAATTTTAATTTCCGGTCTTTTTACGTTATTAAAATTTTAAGATTGCTAAAACCAATTAAAAATATTATAATAATATCATTGATCAAATGATATTGTTTGAATAAGGCTTAGACAGGAAATTATTAGCTATACACTTTGCAAAAAGTACTAAAAAGTATTCAAGAGTTTCACAAGGAATAAATATTGTCTAGGAAAGTAATTTAAAAGTTCCTGAAGGAAATAAATTGCTTGAAATTTACATAGTCTCTGATTTCGATTAAAATATATCTGCAAAAGCAAAGAAATGCTTTGAAATTTACATGAAACAATCAACCACTTTCTAAGATGCAAATATCATGAATCAAGTGAATAGAACTAGCTTGAAAATTGAAGAGCCCTTAAAATAAGAATAATAAAAGAATTTTCGACGACAAGGAACCAATTACTTCAACAAGCATTAATTACGCGTTCCGATGGTAAAACTGAAGTATTGAATAGTTTGTAGACTTGATTC
>BPLR01019510.1:0-33669 GCA_021605095.1 Caerostris extrusa | reverse complement strand
TCCATATTAAACAAAGCAAAGTTTTTAAAGAATTTTATTTACACCCATAAATAAAATATATTTATCTATGTATAAATCGATTAAAAATCAATTTATCTGAAAAATATACTTCTGGATGTATTTCTTTTGATGAAAAATAAATTAGGTATAATAGTAGTTAAAGTTTTGAAAATAATGAAAAGTTGATTGTTATGACAATCGAATTCAATAATAATCAATGCGAACGTTGTAACTTTCGAATGTTTCGTAAATAAGCCAATGAATTTTTTTCTCGAGAACTATAGAAAAGGAAATATATTTTTATTTAAAAAAAAAAAATTCTACATTATTGAAATGTGCACTTAATATATGAGATACGAAGAATAATTAAATCATACTATTAAAAATTTTGAATTCAAATATCCTAGACGAACAACCAGATAATGATATTTATCTAAAAAGAGAAAAAATGTTCGTTTAGATCTCTTATCGTTTGTATAATTGTGAATCGCCAAACGATTTATTATATCAAAATTGTTTTTTTAATTTTATTTAAATCCATTAATAAAATATTTTTATGACTAAATAAAAACGATTAAAAATCAATTTCTCTGAAAAATACTGGTCGATTTATTTCTGATGGAAAATAAATGAGGCATAATAATTGTTAAAATATCAAAAATGATGAAAATGATTCGATTGTTATGACGATTGAATTCGACAATAATCAATATGAACATTATAACTGTTCGAATGTTTCGTAAATAAACATATGAAATTTTTTTCGAAACTATAGAAAAAGAACGTTTTAATTTAAAAACTAAATTCTTCATTGTTGAAATGTATGCTTAATATATTCAATACTTCTCATGCTTTTGAGAACTTACTTCCTGCTTGGCGATTAGGTTACAACCGTTTGAAAGGCGCGAAATCTGATAGCGCATGCGTACGATACGAAATTTTTTTCCCGGTGCTTCAAATTGACAAACAAATAAAATAATGCATAAATAGAAGATTAAACTCACATGTTTTATTTCTTTGTTAAAATTCATACGAAAAATTTACGACTGAGAAATAAACAATCTTCGAACAGAAGTAGCCTTAACTTAAATGTAAGTAAAAATGGAATAAATGATTTTCGCTTTTCTTTACATATTTGTATTGGTCAAATAATGTGAATGCTATTTTGTATATTAAAATTTTTAAATATAATTTTCATTTATTTATATTTACTTAGCATATTGAATCATTTAATGTTTTTTTTTTTGTTTAAGAAAATAAAAAAAACTATAATGTTAAAAATTTAAAAATTATAATGATTTTATTTTAACTTTTTTTATTATAAGTGAAGAAATAAAACTATGGGCAATATTTTAAATTGAATTAATTGAACATTTTTAATTTAATTTTTTTTTTCTATCTTATGGTGGTTTTTGTCTTTATATTTTTACCCATAAAATTATGTGTATTTTTTTTTTGGTGACCTGTGTCCGTGGCTTATCTGACCACTTTCAATTTTTTTTTAAAATTTTCTCAAACTTTTTTTATGCATAATATTTATTTATATAAATTTTTAAAAATTTCTTTCATAAGGTAATAATTATATAATTAAATAATTAATTAATATGAAATTGTTATAAAAGATCGTCTGGGGGAAAGTAAAGACAGTTTTGTTCCAAGTGAAAAGAGATTTTTCATTAAAATAATATCGTTTGGAATTCTATAGTTTTTTTTTTTTTTATAAGATTACTTCAATGCGTTTTGTTCTTACATTAAATTCTAAATTTTATGCATTGTTTTTACTTTATTATTTTAACTTTTTTATTTTACTTTTTGAGTGTTTACTTTCTGACTTTTTGCAAATGTGGACCTGTTCCTCTTTACCTGTTTAGAGCCAAACAGATTACCATGTTCAATTCCTTATCATGTTCCTGAAATTTTCAAAAATAGTTCTTAGGTTAGGTTAGCATACTGTAATTAATTTCAGGATAACAGAAATGTCTTTTAGAGTGTAATTTAAAAAATGAGAATGATTTTATTTTGAGCTTTTTAATTATAAGTGAAAAAATAAAACCAGAAATATGTGTGCAATAACTTAAATTGAATTAATTGAACATTTTTAATTTAATGTCTTTTAGTTGCTAGGTGGTTTTGTCATTATACTTTTTTGCCTATATAATTATGGGTATTGTTTTGAGGATTGGGGTCACTGACTTCCTTGACCACTTTCAATTTTGGATATTTTAACTAAAATCTGTAATTTTTTTTCCCGTTAACAAACTTTTTTTATGCATAATATTTATTTATATATTTTTTTAATTTTTATCAACAGCTAACAATTATATAATTAAAAAATGTAAAAATTGTTCTAAAAATCGTCTGATGAAAGGAAAGATAATTTTATTTCAAAAGTGAAAATAAGAATTTTCAATAAAATAAAATCGTTTGGAATTCTATAGGATTTTTATTTTATACGATTGCTTTCATGTTTTGTCCTTACATTAAATTCTAAATTTTATGGGTAACCTGTATATAGGCCCAGACGATTACATTTAGTCCCCTCCAATTTTTTTTTTCATTTGCCTATTTATATAACCTTCTAAATTAGTGAAAATATTATATAGTTCAGTAACTTCTAAAATTGAAATTTGATTAATTGTTTTTATTTTATTGTTATTATTTATAATTTTTAATTTTTAATTTTTTTATTTTACTTTTTTTGGGTAGTTACTTTCTGACTTATTGTGGCCATATTTTACAAATGTGAACCGGTTGTTTAGAATGTCTTAAATCACCCGTCATATTCAATTCCACATCATTTTTCTCAAATCTTCAAAGATAGGAGTTTTTGGCCATGGGAGGCCAAAGTAATTTAATTAATCCTAGGATTTTAAAAAATGTCTTTAAAAGTAATTTAAAAGAATGAGGATGATTTTATATTCAATATTTTTTATTATAAATGAACAAATAAAATCTGAAATGTAAACGCAATATTTTAAATTAAATTATATGAACATTGTTTATTTAACGTCTTTAAGCGCATATTTTATGTCTTAGTTCTTATGTTCATACAATTAAATAAAAACTACCAGTTCTATTTAGAAATAAAAAATAATGTGGATTAATATAAAAATGTAAACTGTTACGATAATCATATGGGTCATTTCATATAGATCATATAGATAATCATATAGATTTATTATTCCATAGCGATTTTGTAGTTTATAATTTAAAATTTTGAAGATATGTGGGGCAGTTAAATTCAAATTCTTATATTTCAAAATAATTTTATTTTCATTTGCCTTATTTATATAACCTTCTAAATTATTGAAAATATTATAGTGTTCGTCAACTTCTAAAATTTAAATTTGATTAATTAAATTAAAAATTAATATTGGTAATTTAATTTGTAGACAAGTATATAATATTGTAAATCAATCAATTCAGCACCTTGTAATAGCAACCTCAACTCAAATTCATTGAATATATATTTTATATAAATTACCAAATTATAAAACGTTAATTTATTATTTTTTTAAATGTTTGAAATATTCCTTGTTAATTGAAATATTAAAAAAATTCGTGCTGTAGAACTACCACGGTTAAGTGTGGTATGATAAACATCCGGTATTACAGCGGAAATGGATGAATCGATTACTAGTTAGGGGTACTAGTCAGATATATGCTGCACAAAGCTGCTTTGAAAGAAAAAGTATAATAGTTAGTATTGAATTTTTTCATCTAGTATTCTTTTAAAATCGTCAATCAAAAATTTTGAATAATAAACATTAAAATTATTATTATCATTTATTTATTTACTGATTTATTTATTTATTTGGCAATAAAACTGCCTCTTAAATGATATTTTCTTCCTAAGGCGCCATTTTTTTTAAATCCGTCGACTTGGACGTTTGCCAATTTTGCAGACGATCTGTGGGCGGAGTTATACGTTATTAATAAAAATTTGGATATTGTTATTTAAAAGCATTTCTGCTTTTGTAAACTTAGAATGAATTTTCCAATTGCAAATAAAAAAAATAGAACTAACTGATTAAGAATATACAATATAGTGAAAGTACTAATTATTAAAAAAGTATAAAATTATTTCGGTAAGCTAGTAACGACATAATAATAATATTCTCAACCAATAATTTAACTGATAAATAAAAAATTTCTCTCTATATATGTATATATATATATATCAATATTATGTCTTATATTATCAATATCTTTCAATATCTGCCATATATTCGCAAGAATATTATTTTAAAATCAAAGTTAATTTTTTTCTCATAATTTAGACAGTTAATTTTTGAATATATGGATGCACACATAATGCATTTTTTTAATACATTGGTTTTCATTACTTTGGCCATTATAAAATAAATATATTTTGTAAAAGTGGGATAAATCTCACGGGCAAGAAAAATTTTTTAAGGTGGGTAGCGGGTTGCTCACCCCTGCTATAAACCAACTAAACATTTATCAACAAAAGTACATGATTGCTCCGTACTTCCTTTCGGTTGAGAGTCTGGAGTCCAACTGGCCATTACTGCTGAACACCACAGTGGGCGTTCTTGCCAGTGTGTAGGAAGAAGCATAGTTACAACCATTATTTTTAAGTAGTCAAAACCAGATTTTTAATATGTTTCAGGTGATAGGTTGATTTTTAATAATCATTATTTGAATTCAACTAATGCTATCACCCTTATCGTGGCCCATTGGACATGAGGTTGAGGACATGCTTTCAGAAATGAGGTTTGGTTTTTTCACTCTACTGTCATCTCGTGCACAATTTTGGCTAAATACACCAGGGCCTACAGTTAAACGTGGATTCCGAACACCAACAAACATTCCGGTATCAACGGCCAGAGCTCTAGCCAGTTGGCCATCAGGCCGCTTCAGAAATGAAGAGATTCACGTTTAGGAGATTATCGTGTACAAACTATCTCACCTCGAAAATCGAGCAATCTGATGGAAGATTTACATATTTCCTCCTATGGACCTCCCAAATACAGGACAGCTACCACTAAAATTTCTCCAAGTCGGCATACATTCTCGTTCCTGTGTGTTTATTTGTAACAAACAAAATAACGAACATGTAGAATAATTGCAAATAAAATTAATAATAATTGTGAATGAAAATTAATTTGAAATGACATCACATTTATAAGAGTTAACAAGGAAAAATAATTTATAATTGTTTGTTTTTGTATAGGAATTCTTTTTGCTACGTTGTCTCGCAAAACTTTCAAAAACTGAATGTAAAGTATCTAGTAGCTTATATTCTGGTCTTGGTGTCACAGGTTTCGGGTTTGAGTCTCGGCGGTGCCATGGATGTTTGTAATGGTACTGAATACAATTTAAACTGTAGGTCCATGTCTAATGTGAGCGTAAAGCTGACAACTCTGCTCTGTAATAAGAAAAACATCTCCTGTCTCGAAATCTGCCAGTAGGCAGATGGTCTTAGCCCACCATGGGGCTGTTGCGCCTATAAAGAAGTAGCTTATATAGTGAAAAGAAACACTTAATGCTGTCATGCCTTCTGCGTAATAATCTTCTCTTTTTTTTAATAGGAAATCTCCCATTACATCTATTTCCTATAACTTAGCACCTAAGGAAAAAGAGATCATTATCTACTCATTTTCCTACTCAAAAAATATATATCCTCTTACGTCAGAAGCATAATGAATATGTAATCACTTAACCACATCTGCAAGAATCACTACTGACTAGCACTAACTGAGGTAATTGACGAAAAAAAAAAAAGCGAAAGTACACCCGTGCGGGGCATATGTACAAACAGAGCTCAAAATTGTACAGAACAGAAAAAAAAAACTATAAAAACAGATCTCTGAGCTTCCTAGGATGCTTAAACTCGTGGCCCAGTGGCAACGTGCTGGAAGACCGAGGTTCGAATTCGCTGACGTCCTCTTTGTAGTCATTGCTTTCAGAAACGAGGAGTCTGTCAATTGCGACTATATACATTAAGAGTATTCACTGTTTGTATTAAGCCTATCGCATTGACGGTGGAAGACATGGACAGACTAGTCATCTATAGACTATGTATGGTGGAAGTCATCTACAGACTATGCATGGGGAAAGTATTTTAAATGTAAATGAAGGGCTGTTAAACCCTAAAAGTCTTTCCGGAAGCTGCTGTCCTTCCCTCGCCACCCGTCGGTGGGCTGTTTGTGGGATACGTAAGCGGTACATGAGGCCCACCGATTTCTAACAAAAGAATAAAAAAGAGCTTCTTTGGATTAAGTGGAATTTGGTTTACCGAACCTCTCTTTATAGGGATCGACAGCATTCAAATGTCCATATTTTCTGCCAATTAAGTGTTTCCATTCAGAAAACTACGTTTACGCATGTTTATGTTTTTACCTTTTATTTTAATTGGGATTTGTTGTTTTATTTAGTTATCTTATTACTTGAACTTAAATTTGCATTTTAAATTTTAACTGTACTTTAATTATAAGTTAAAAAATAAAATTGGAAATTTAATTTGCGTTGTCAACAAGTAAATCTTTTATGGGTATCATGATCATCAGCGACTGCTTTCAAATCCCCAATGTGATCGACATTACGTGTTAGCATATCACATCAATTTGGAATATCACCTGATTTCTTGAAGACGATGCAGATATGTAGGTTAATTACCGTTTAAAGACATACATGATGACTTTACCTCCTTCTAAAGCCTTCTTAAGTAAATAACGTATTGATGTCGCCTGGATGACGTGGATTATCATTATGTGGAACAAGAAGTTTTTGGGCCAACTCGTTACTGACAGGTGGTCATAATGTTTTGACTCTTGAGTGTATTATGGAACAAGAAGTTCTTTGAAAATAATTCTTTTCATTCGGCGATAATTCTTGAAATTTTTAATCTGATTTAATGGAAATTGCTGGAATGTGATTCAAACCAAAATTTATATGTTTCGAAAGTGTATTCACAAATAAAAAAAGAAATAAAATGTCCATTCTAAGTATTGTTTGAGAGGTAGTATCATTCTCCCATCTCTCTCCTTCTGAAGAGAAGTTAAACTGCTGTTAGACCCTTCATTTTCTTATTCCTCTTGGAACCATGTTTTGAATGTCATCATTCGTATGTTTGTTGTATTTGCATGCTCTAAAATTGCTTATATTTGGAATGAAACATTATTGTTCTCAAAAAATATAGTTGAAGATAATAGAAATATTTGAAGATAAGTTTATTGAGTAAATAAATGCGTGCTTGTAACAGAGCTGAGCCAGGAGAAAAAGGGCAAGAAGACCACAGTCAAATCTCTCTGGTCTGAACAAAGGAAATAATATTAAGACTCACTATGTTTGGCGGCTTAACGTAGAAAAGAATCTTCTCTGGATGACTGGCTTACGGTTTCCATGGCATTAGGTTCAGGATTCACCATATGCGAGGTTTCATTTCGACAGGGTCGAATAGAAGCTGTACTTCACATGGACGCTTCTTAAGCCCGATATTATATAATATTTTCATTTATGAATTTCTTTATCAGCAAGACGTAAGCACCTCAGAGTAGTATTACTGTTTCCATGGCGTTAAATTCAGGAATTACCATATACGAGGTTTCATCTCGACATGGCCGAATAGAATCTGTACTCCACAAGGAATTGCCTTAAGCCCAATAATATATAATATTTTCACTTATGAATTCCTTCAAGTGCTATACATTAGTACCTCTCAGTGGGGTATTATGGTAACCACGGCATTTTCAGATTTTATCGGCATGATAAAAAGAATCTGGTACTCCACAAGGAAGCATCGTAAGCCCGAGATAATATAATATTTTCGCTTATGAATTCTCTCAAGAGCAATACGTTAGCGCCTCACAGTGGGGTATTTAATACTAAACATTGGTCGAAATCCGAACTTCTGGAATACATAATCTTACTATTGCAATAGGTTTAGGGTATAGTGTCATAGTGGACATCAAACGGCGGCCATTTTGCGATGTTATTCTGTGTCTTTGAACCACAGCGTCAGTTGAATTCTCATCTTTGTTCAGTTTGCACTTTGCAATTCTCGGCTCTATTAAAACGTATTAATTCAATTCATTTTTAAGTAAGTTATGTTGTGACTCAGCAAAAGTTTTTAATATGGACTTTTCATAGTGAGGGTATGTATTTTATTATTAACTTATTACAAAGTTGTGTTTATGAATAATTTTGAGTCTTTCATGACCTAGAATGTGCAATGATAAATTATTTAAATTTTACGTTTATAAAGTAACATATTTGTTTTTCTGATTTCGTCCGAGTGAAAACTCAAAAATAATCGTATTGTACTGTATCTTATGAAGTTATATCAAAAGAAAAAAAGTACCGGCATTTCAGACTTTAATTTATTGTGTTCCGTTAAAGATATGGTGTATGAATTTATAATTATCGATTTCTTCCTATATAATAGCTTTTACTTTGTTTTAAGTTCTTCCACGTGGTTCACATGAAGATGTTTACTAAACAATCTTTGTACGGTATTGTAGTGCAATGTCCTATAAAAAAATAGACAAAACACCGGAGTGTCTGGAAGACTACTAGCAAACAAAATTGCAGAAGTTAACGAAACCTTAATTTGCAGGATGAAAATTTCATTAGAGGTATTACAAGACGTATAAGAATCATCTCAATTGTATAAAAATTTACTACAAAGTAGCATCCGATTACAATAACAATAGGGAAAATTTTAGTGCCGAGATTATTTCACATGTCTTATTGCCGATAAAAGTTTACAACAGCTGACATGTGATTACAAAAACAATGGAGAAAATTGTAGTGCATGGGGCCGATATTATTTCACATATGCCTTATTGTCGATCGGGAAACTCTCAGAAGAGGCTGGTGGTTTGGTTTATTGCTCTACTGTCATTTCGTGCACACTTTAGGCTAATTAGAGCGTGACCTCCAGTTTAACTTGGATTTCGAACCACTCACAAACATCCATGGATTCGAATTTAAAGCCTGTGGTATCAAACGCCAAAAAGAACTAGCCAATTGACCATCGCTGCATCGAAGAGGCTGCTGAAACCAGAAGTAAACATTTTCGTACATATCGGCAAAGATTTACAAAAAACTTTTCTCCAGTAGTATGTGTGGTGGCCTAGTGGTAAAGTAGCTAGCTCTGTGGCCTTTGTATCACAGGCTTCAGGTTCTAGTCTGCCGGTGGCATGGATGTTTGTGAGTGGTTCGGAATCCACTTTAAACTGTAGGGTCTCCATCAGTTTAAACCTCGTGTGCACAAGATGACCGTAGAGCGAGAAACCAGTAGCATATGGTAAAGATATAATTAACAGTTTATTGCTGAGTTCGGACTCTTTTTTGTACACTAGGCTATATTTTCTTTAAACTATTGGTCAATATGACTAAAGAACATTGGGCATAGTACTGACAACCCTGCCCTGCAAAAAGAAAACATCTACTGTTTAGAAAACTGCCAGTAGGCAGACGGACTTGGCCCACCATGGGGCTGTTGCACCAATGATGGTGAGGATATATTTTACATTCAAAATGTAACATGTCATATTAGTTATATAGCAAAAACCATTTTATGATACTTTGAATAGATCAAATGTTTCCTGTTAGTTGATGTACTAGTATAATCTAAATAAATAATCAAGTCATTATCATTAAAAAGAAGAGAATGAAAGTGAAAATCGCTTGTGCTTTTAAATTTCATAATAGGAGAAGGGGGACTTCCCTTTAAATTTGTCTGAATGTGCATATTTCATTTCCTGTCTTTAAAAATTATGTAAATGTGATTACCCATATCAATCCCATTTGAACTTTGGACTTTTAGAATAATGCAATTTTTTAGGGCGAATGACAGCCGTGAGAGTTGATTTGTTTATACAGAAGAATTAGCTCACTGTAAAATGTAGAGAAATACATACGCGTGTGTGATGAAATTGATAAAGCAAAAATTGAATTTAAGGAAATAGATGATAAATATTTAATCTTGTACGTTGTTGATAAAGCGATGATGAGAAATAAGTAAAAATAAAAAAGAATGTAACGTGGCTTTAGAGAACAAAGTGGTAAATAATTTTTTATTTATTTATTTTAGATTATTTTATGTCTGAAAACTGTTTTCAATGTAGGGCGCATAATGAAACTAATTGTGCCAAAGTGATTTAAAATTCGTGGTAGCTGCGGAGTTAACTCATTCCACCTTCAGTCTCCCCTACTCAATACCAAGAAACAAAAATATTTAACTTTTTCCTAAGTATTGTTTCCTTATCCCACTTGGTCGACAGCAACATCTAGCTAGACCATGTCCAAGAACCCTTGTGGTCTCATGGAAGGAGGAAAAGTGAGGGGGCAGATTCTGTTGTGATGGAGCACCCATAGGTAGAAGTCTGACTTGGCTCAGCGACGCTGACTTTTACAGAGTAGGGTTGTCATCCCTGTTCCCAGCAGTCATATTCGACGGGTACCTACGGCTTAAAGTGGATTCCGAACCACTACAAACATCAATGGCATTTGCCCAAAACCGAACCTAAAACCGGTGCCACTGAACGCCAGAGCCTAGTCACTCGGCCAACAGGTCCCATTTCCTAAGTAAGGATTTATCGTGTCTACTTCTTCCCAGTGCGGAGGCCTGATGGCCAATTGGCAAGCGCTTTGGACTTCGGTACCACAGGTTTCAGGTTCGAACTAACTTTCGCGGTTGGTTTAAGATTGTATGAAAGAGTTACAGCAATGTGCGTAGCCCTTACACAATGCCACTGAAACGAAAGTTTTAATTAGACACATCATTATCATCATCCTCAGTGGCGCAACAGCCCTATAGTGCACCAAGATCGTCTGCCTACTGAGAGATATGAAATGTTATCTTTTTATGGGTAGGATTGTCAGTCCTACGGCCAACGCTGTATTTGGTCATTTTAGACCGGGACCTACTGTTTAATGTGGATCCGAACCACTACAAACATCCATGTCACCGCCGGGACTCGAAATGAGGATTTGACAAAATTCCTCAAGAGAATTTTTAATTTCATCAAGACCATACGAATACATACCAAACGGAAAATGCTCTTTACTAATGAGTGCAGATTTTGTTTTCAAAGTGATTCAAGAAGATGCTTGTTGATGTGTTCCAAGAAGCATCATTTATTCCAATCGTATCCATAAAAGAGACAGATTGAATGTATCTCTTTGGATAACTTTGTCAAAATGAAGCACATTTACTTCTCAGTTATGTAGAGAAGGCGTTCATGATCCAATTTCTTGCTTTTTCATACATGCAGTTGTTGACATTGTATTCTAATAGTAGACCACAAAATACTTGGATGGTGGAAAATTATCTTCATGAGACTATTGAGCATTTGGGTTGGCGAGCACATTATCCAGACTTGAGCCCATTCGAACATGTTTGAGATGCTTCAGCGAGACGTATTACTCCCCTTTTAATCCTTTAAGATTTTCGAACAGTTTTGACATACACTGAGTTAATATACTACTGTGCCCAAAAAGTAAGACCATTTTTTATTTTCTTCAAAACCTCTTTATTAATTCTTCCAAATTTATTTCATCGCCGTCAAAATAATCTCCTTCGGACGTAATGCATTCATACCAACGTTTTTTCCAATCCTCAATGCATCCTAAAAGTCATTGGCAAGGATGGCCTTCAAAGCGCGCCTATTCACGTTGAATCTCTTCAATCGACTCAAAATGGTGTCCCAAACCTCAAAAGAACACTCCGGTGTTCTTTTTGAGTTTAGGGAATAGCCAGAAGTCGCACGGTGTAAATACGGTGGTTGTGAAACAACATGGGTTTAATTCTTGGCGAAAATGTCACGAAAAATCAATGCAGTGTGAGCTGACGCATTATCGTGAGACAAAAACCAAGCATTGTCTTTCCATAAAATGCCCTCTTTTGCGAATAACTTCACGCAAACGACGCATAACACTCAAATAATATTCCTTGTTGACAGCTTGAACCGGCGAAAGGAATTCATAATGCACCACACCACTGTAATCGAACATAACATAACCTTGAACAGTCAACATAACCTTGATTTTTCAGCGACTTTGGCGTGCTCTTTTCAGCCTTGCTTCAGCTTTGTCACCATATTCGCTACATTAATCGGTTGTTTTCGGGTCGTAAGCAAATATCCAAGTCTCTTCTCAGTTATGATGCATTTCAACTTGTCCTGATAGTCAGAAGCATTATTTCAAATACTTCAACGCAACGATGCACTTCCAAAAATTCAGTGTTTTCGGTACCAATCCAGTCTTGACGTGTTTAAGGCCCAAAACATCTTTTATAATGGAATTCCTTTTGAAATTCCAACATCAGCAGCAAAGTCTCTAATTGTAAATAGACGGTTTGCAAGCACCAAATCTTTAATTTTTTGGACGTGAGCTTCGTCGGTTGAGATTGATTGTCGACCAGAGCGCTCTTCGTCTTCAATGCGTTCTCTGCCTTCTTTGAATTGTTTATACGAATTCTAAACATTTCTTTCCAATATAGGAATGCTCACCGAGTGCCTTCAGCAACATTCTATACGTTTCCGCACACTAATATTTATTCCGCAAACAAAATTTAATGCAAGTTCTTTGCTCAAATAATTAAGACATTTAAAAATCGCCAAAATCATTTTGACGTCTCACAAAGCCAAGCGTAACTCAAACAGTAATGAATATTTTGACGTGAAATTTCACACAGATGTCAAGGACAATGCTAACAACCTAAAACGTTAGAACTTCAAATTTATTGAGCAATTTTATAATATAGTTTAAATTTTCTCGGAATACGGAAAAATTTGAAATTCCTTCCTCCCCACCCGCTCGAAAAAAAAAAATGGGTAACATACAGGATTTTTTTCCTTTTTGTGAAATTTATGAAGTATTTTTACAATATTTTTTTTTCAATCACAACTAATTAATGAATGATTATCTTTCCTAACAAAGATCAACTCTGTTGCCCTTTTAATCATTAAATGTCATAATATCTGACTTTTTATTTAGTTTATTTATTGAATTTTAGCAATATTGAATTGAGTCTTCTTAACTCAATTTTAAAATATTCAAAATATAATATATATAAACTTTAAATTTTTATTTTTTTTCAAATTAACTAATATAGGTATTGAAATGCAACGGCAGCTGACTAGAAAACATTTAATTTGTCATTGAAAAAATAACTACAAATTAAAATGTCGGGACTTATTATGAAAATGAGTTGTCTTTATTAAGATTATTTTTTCATTTTTTTTTAATAACAAAAAAGTTTATTATAGTTCATTTAAAAATTATTTGTTTGAAAGCTGCCAAATAAAGAAAAAACTTACGTAATTCCGATATAAATTTGTTTTTATGAAAGAATCGCGATCTTTTCTGTAATTAGATTTGTTGCTATTTTCTAATACAAACTTAACTGTTGATATGTAGTACATTGATCATTACAAAGGACAGAGACATGTTACATAACAAACGCATGATGTCTCGGAATTTTGAACGAATAATAGAAGGGAGGATATCTTGTGGGTACACATACTCCTCTAGTCTCAACGTCCAATCCTCAACGTTCAGTTAAGTGACTTATTATGCGTAGCCGAGGAAAAGTCGTGGAAAAGTCATGGTAGGCCAAGGCTGTCTGCCTACTGGCAGATTTCGAAACGGGGATGTTTACTTTTTACGTGGTAGGGTTGTCAGCTATATGCCCAACGCTCTGCAGTCCTATTAGACAGGCACCTACGGTTTAAAGGGGATTCCAAACCATTACAAACATCCATGGCACCTCCGGGCATCGAACCCGAAACTTGTGACACCGAGCGCTGGAGTGCTAGAGGCCCCTCAAGGATGTTTACGGTTTTATTTCGTTTATCGAATTCGTATACCCAACTGGCCACTACTTAGCATTTAAAACCAGGAATTCTTTATCAAATCAACAATTTAATTAATATAATTTAAGGTAAAGTTTGTGCTAGGGTACTGACGACCGAATGACTAGTTTAAACTATTAGCTGTAACTGTACTATTACTGTAATTGGGACTAGTAACTGTTTTTAAAAAGGCATAAAGTTATTGATATCCTAGTTAGGTATTGATTGTAAGCAGTGCTGAGGTTCTGCAATAGGTGGGCAGCAAATCGTGAGAGTTCTGTTACAAGATTCAAAGATATAGTAACTTCATTCTTCCAAAACAAATTCAGAATTATTATAAAAGAAATAACGCATTAATAAAATGCATTCCTAGAACATTCATATTTATTCGTCTCCGGAAATGAAAAATACAGGATGGCTATAAAATAACTTTATTCGTTTGGGAAAAAAAAATTAATTAACTAACGGAATGAAGCCAAATTTTATGTATAGATTGTGGGAAGGTATAGGGGTTGGATTCCGCAAAATATAACAATAATAATAAAATATCATCAAAAGTCACCGATAGGAGAGACATTAGAGCTGGTCATTTTTACAACGTAGGTATGAAAAATGGATTGTGCAATTTCATTCATGTCCGAATAATAAAAAATGCGCATGTAAAAATGTATGACTTATACGAAACTCACAGAAATAATCTTTTATTAATTAACATTAGGGTTCCTGCGTCTTGTGCAAAGTTTTGAATATGATCCTTTCCTGTGTGCCTAGCTCTCTGGCATTCGATGCCACAGGTTTCGGGTTCAAGTTCGACGGTGCCATGGATGTTTGTAGCGGTTCGGAATTACTATAAAACAGTAGATCCCAGTCTAGTATGACTGTCGGGCAGAGAGCTGACAATTATATCCCGTAAAATGAAAACATCTCCTGTTAATGGATCTGCCAATAGGTTTAAATTTTATTTGGTTTGTCACTCTACGGTCATCTTGTGCACACGAGGGCTAAACAGATCGGGACCATCAGTTTAAAGTGGATTCCGAGCCATTCACAAGCATGCCACCGCCAGGATTCGAACCCGAAGCCTGTAGTACCAAAAGATCATTTAGAGGGCCTGATGGTCGAGTAACTAGCACTCCTCCGCTCTGTGCCACAGGTTTCGGGTTCGAGCACCAGCGGTGTCAATGCTCGTAGTGGTTCGGAATCTACTTCAAATCGTAGGTCCGATCTAATAAGACAGTGGAGCGTTAGGTGTAGAACTGACAATCATAACATCTCATGTTTCGGAATCTTCCAGTAGGCAGACGGCAATAGCACAGCATGGGATTGTTGGGCCATTGAAGAAACCATTTGGACAATTCTATCCCGTAAAATGAAAACATCTCCTGTGTCTTGATCTACCAACAGGTTTGATTTGTCGCTCTACGGTCATCTTGTGCACACGAGGGCTAAACAGACTGGGACCTACAGTTTAAAGTGGATTCTAAACCCCTCACAAACATCCCTGCCACCGCCAGGATTAGAACCTGAAGCCTGTGATACCAAAGTCAGAGCGTTAGCCACTTGACCAACAGGCTGACGACCATGGTCCAACATGGACTGAAGTGCCAGAGAGGTATTACAAATATTTGTTGTTACAAATATTTGTGTTAATCAAAGAGTTTTTTTTTTTAATATTTTATCCATTTCTTCCTTCAATTAAGAGATTTATTTTCTCCTGTGGAAAATGTATCGCAAGAGTCGTGCCCTATAATTTTTGAGCACCGGTGACCTTTCTGATTATTTTTGAGAGTTTTTAGAGTAAATTATCAGATATAAGATACGTGCAAACTCTCTAATTATGTTAGAATGTTTATCACACAATGCATAATAGAAAAGTAGCTACTTCACTTATCAAATTATTGTGGAATCTATAACTCAGGAAAGGATGTCATCCCGTAGTGCAATACTCTTTATCAACAAGAGAGGTGGAGCTTGTTTTGAATCCAAACGATTTCTTTTGACCTTTGAAGTATTTTCCGAAACTTTTTCAAACCAATCATATTTTTTTACGATTTCCGTTCCATAATGATTGGAAGAATAGAATTTTTCTATCGTTATTCAGATAAGATACTTTATTTTTAAAATGTTTTTTTTTTTTTCAATTCTGGATTTTGATAAGAGTCAATACCAACAATGTTAACAAAACAATAAAATGGAAAACAGTGTTTTTATGTAAGCAAAAAACAAAAAAATAGAGAGTTTTTGCGTACCGTATTTTGGACGTCAGTTATTTTTTTTCTCCCTAGCTCATGCTCATAGGAAATTGCGCATGCGTATTCGTAATAATGTTTCCTATGAGCATATGTAATAATGTTTCCTAGGGAGAAAAAAAAATAACGGACGCCCAAAATACGGTATGCAAAAACTCTCTAATATCAATGCTTCAACAAATCACTTTAAAAAAGTTGAAAAATGATTGTTAAAAGATATAATTAAATATAAAAGATAATAATTAAATATACTCTGCCAGCTTTATGTATTAAACACATATCAGAGAAATATTTCCGTTAAAACATTTTGTAATTTGTTTTGTGTTAAAAACGAACTATAAGAAACCTAATCGTTACACACTATAAGATATAAAACTTAGAAATTTCGTAAACTAATATTCAAAAGAAGTTCTTTTATTTCCAGCAAACATAGAACATGTTCGATTAGCTATCTTTACGCTACTTTCATTTAAAGTTGGGGGAAAAGATGAAATTCCTTTGTTGTTGTTAAATAACACACATGTACATATTTTTATTTTTTGTACTTATAATTAAAATGCAATTATGCTTTAAATTTGTTTCCGACTTAGTTTTAAATGCTTTAAATGCGTTCTTAAATGTTTTTAATTTGTTTTAAATGAATTAAACTGTTGTTGCTGTTTCTCATCCCACTTAGCTTTTGCAAATCGATGTCAATTTGGGTATTTGCACAACGCAATGGGTGTTGCGTCCGTTCTGTTTGAGCGTGTTTTTGTGTTTGGTCATATTTCATTTTCGAAAAAAAAAAAAGATTCGCAGGTGTAAGTTGAACCAAAAGCTCTAACAACTTGAACTAAGAGTCTGGTTTGCTCTGCTATCAATAGTCAACTGTGCATATCTTGGGATGGTCACTGCATCACTCATTTAAAGTGAAGTATAAAACCTATTATATTAGATGTTCCGAGTTGCGTGGGCATCATGAGTTCGCAGATTATAATTTAATTATTCTGCAGAACTTATAACTGTTAACTCATGCATAAAACAGGCAATATCTGTCGCGTATATAAATCTGTAATATATGTAATATATATTCGCAAGAATATTATTTTAAAATCAAAGTTAATTTTTCTCATCATTTCGGCAGTTAATTTTTGAATAAAGCTAGGCAATATCTGTCATATATTCGCAAGAATATTATTTTAAAATCAAAGTTATTTTTTTTCTCATAATTTTGATGATTAATTTTAGAATATATGGAGGCACACATAATGTATTTTTTTAATAGATTTGTTTTCACTGCTTTGGCTATTATAAAATAAATATGTTGTTGTTGTTGTTGCTTATCCCCTTGATTTAGAATCCTAAACCAAGTCCAGTAGATCATGCTGCATCAATAGTTCGTAAACTGTCCTCCCTCATTCAACAGTTGCCTCACAGAGGCACCAATACAATCGATGAGATGAGAGGGAGACGCGATGGCCGAACAATGACAAAGGGTATATGTCTTCTCGTCTCCATTGAAGGTCAAACTTTTAGTGCGGCCAGTCCTTAGTCTAGCTATAAAATAAATAAACTTTGTAATAGTGTGATAAATCTCACGGGCCAGAAAAATATACAAGAGTGGCCGCCCCTGATCTAGACCAAGTCCATGAATCCGTGTGTACTCAGACCGACAAATCATGTTAAAGGGTAAAAAGTGCAGCTTATTTTTGTTCTTGACCTTGCGGCATAAAAGACATGGGGCACCCAAAGGGAGAAATCTGACTTTACCCCACCCTATTATACCCCTGGGAACTGAGTACCCTTTTTAGCCGCCTGTTACATCATCATGGACTACAGTGGGGCTTTTCTAACCCGGATTCCACGGGAAACGAATTAAACTAAATAAGTTGTTGAAAATTATAGCACAATTTTTATCAAATTGTTATTGTTTGTAAGAATTATTTGATTATAGTTGTAATCAGTAATTGCAATTAAGGAAGGATTTACCCCACCGGGTATACCCCCGAGCATTGGGTCCCATTTTAGTACCCATACCCCACAATAATAAATACAATTCCCGTATTTTACTAAAAGTTTATTTCAGTTTTATCTACAACACATAAAACATTAATAGAGGAAGAATTCAATATAAGTAAATAATAATTTTGTAGAAATACAAAAACATCATCACTGTTTTGTGAAAATTCCATTTAAAATAAAAAAAATGTAAACATTTTGTCTTTATGGATTCTTGACCTTTTTTATGGATTTAAACTTTCTGGATTCTATGCAATACATATTTAATTATTGGGTATGTTATGTGTTATTTTTACCACTCTTTTTTTTATTTGCAAAAAAATTTAGTCTGTTTTTTAAAAATAACTTTTCACCGAATACAATTTAACGTGGATTCTAAACCACTAACAAACACCATTCTACCACCCGGATTCGAACCTGGTGTCTGTGGTATCAAAGACCAGAGAGCGAGCCAATTGGCCATCAGGCCGCAGAAGTTGAAGGAGAAGTTTTTGGTTTGGGTTTGTTCTCTACGGTCATTTTTTTTGTACATTTTAGGCTAATTCGGCCAGAACCTACACTTTAACATGGATTCCGAAACTCTAACAAACATACATGTTACCATCAGTACTCGAAGCTGCGTTGTGGTACCAAAGGCTGGAGAGCTAACCAATTTGTCATCAGGCAGTAGAAATCGAAGGAGAGGCTTGGTTTGGTTTGTCGCTCCACAGTCATTTTCTGCACGCTTTATGATAATTAGGCCGGGACCTACAGTTTAACAATGATTCCGAACTACTAACAAATAACCATGAGACCGCCAGGATTCGAACCTGGAGTCTGTGGTACTAAAGGCCAGAGCGTGAACCAATTGGCCATCATACCGCCCTTTATGCTTTATGCTTTAAATTCGACTATTGTCAAATAATACTTATACATATCAAGGTAAAATATTTTTGATATCTTGGGAAGGTATTGTACACTCATGTCCTAAATTAAGGATAATTCAGAATCACACAGAAATTGAACTCTAAAATAAAAATTTCACCTGCAGAATTATCACACACATCTTGAAGAAGAATATGCAAATTACAGGAAACCACCAGATGGCGCGAATAGTACGTCACAATGACGAGAGTGTAAGAGAGGGGTATATAAGGAATGGTGGCAAAGAAGTAAAATTGTTCACAAGCGCTTTAAAAGCCTTTCAGTGCAATAACCGCATAGTTATGGCACAAAGGAAGCATTTGGATGATTTTTTACGTGGTAGAATTATCGGACGACTGGAATGTGGACATACCCAGCTGGAAGTATCCGAGGAACTTAGAATCGCCCACAGCGTCATCTCCAGGCTTTGGCAACGATTCCAAGATAATGGTAATGTGAGTAGATGTTACAGCACAGATCGCCACCGAGTTACAACGCCGAATGAGGACCGGTATTTAGCAGTTACTGCCAAAAGAAACATACGGAGCACAGCATCAGACCTGTCTCGTCAGATCTCTTCAGCTACCGGTACGACAGTTTCAAGGCAGACCGTGTATACACGCTTAGGGCACATTGGTCTATATGCACGTAGGCCTGCCAGATGTGTTCCACTTACTGCAACTCACTGTCGCCTGCGATTATTCTGGAGTAGAGAGCATGCATTGTGGACACCGCAACAGTGGTCTTGTGTGATGTTTTCCGACGAGTCCAGGTTTAGTTTGCAGTCTGATTCTCGCCGGATTTCATATGGAGACGCCAGGTACCCGTTACAACCAAGAGAACACCATTGAACGACACCGATACGGTGGTGCAGGATGGCTCGTTTGGGGAGGAATTATTCTTGGTTCCAGAACTGACCTGCATGGTCAGAGTGTAACGATGACAGGCACCATCTATCAGGATGTCATTCTGGAACAACATGTACGTTTGTTTCGGGGCGCCATGGGTGCTGAATTTCTGTTTATGGATGACAACGCCCGTCCTCACTGTGCAAACATTGTAGACGAATGCCTTCAATTGGAGGATATCACCCGTATGGATTGGCCAGCATACTTACCGGACTTGAATTCAATAGAGCATGTGTGGGATATGCTTGGCCGACGAATTGCAGCCCGTCAACCCCTCCCACCTGTCAACCGGAACTTCGGAGGGCATTGCTTGATGAGTGGTGTAATATTCCCCAAGATCAGATTGATAATTTGATACTCAGCATGCCTAGGCGTTGTAGGGCCTGTATTGCATCGTCCGGGAGACATACTCCATATTAACCATCATACTAACCATGTTATACTGTTTTTTGTAAATAGGTTCTTTTTTTGAAATTTGCTCCAGGGAGTAAAAATCGCAATTTGTATTAATTATGTCAAACATATAGCATCTTTTTGCTCTTTACCTTTTGTTTAATAAACAGACTTTACAAATAAGTCAAATTTGTTTTGCTTCTGTCTCTTTCTTTGCCTGAACTTCATTATCCTTAATTTATGGACATGAGTGTAATTTACCTAATATTTTTGGTGTAAAAACCTCAATTGGTGAACAATATTTAAGCGCTTAAATATTTGAATATTTTCTTACTAAAAAATGATTTTCAATTATTTATCATCACATTTAAATGCACATATTGATTAAGCTGACATTTGATTGCGAGTAATAAAGCTGATATTCTTTTCTGAAAAATATACTAACTATGTTAATTATAAGTTTAAAGATATCTCTACTATTAATATATGGCTAAAACAGAAACCTTCTGCGATATTTAATGAAGAAAATTATTCAGAAAAGCAAAAATATTTTCCGATTCTTTTTTATTATTATTTTTTTAATTTTTTAAATTTTATTTATTTATTTTATATTATTATTATTGGGCAAAAATATTTTCCGATTTTTTTTTTTGGTAATTGTTTTATTTTATTTTAATTTTTGTATTATTATTATTATTATTTTGTGCAGAAATATTTTTGATTTTTTTTGTAATTTTTTAATTATATTTTATTTTATTTATTTTATTATTATTATTATTGTTTTTTACTGTTGTAAGCCATTTTCTTTAGGAATATTTTAGCTTCCTTGGGCCACGCCCACTTCTGGGGCGGCTCATAAAATATTTTAATTGTAACAATAATCGTTATAAATAAAAGCTAAGCAATAATTTATATATCCATCATGGCCATAGTGCAATAATTTTTCATGTTATAACAAATATCGATTTTTTTTTGTTGTTGTTTATAGAATTTTTTAAAATTCGTTGAACATACCCAAATATAAATAATTCTAATAACAGAAATGAGAAATATTTTATAAAAGAGGAAACTTTTGAAATAAAATCTACTAATGCTTAAATTGCAACTACAATGAGATAAATATTTTGCATTTTAAAAGATGAATTTTAGTCATAATATAAAAATTAAAATTGTGTATTACTTTCTGAAAATTTATATATAGTCAAAAATAAAATTATTAATTAATTATATTAAATTCTATAAGTTTTTATACTCTAAATATTTTTATTTTTTAAATTGTTCTACAGAGTACTGTGATTAAAAAGTTTTGTACCCTGATTTATGTAGTATAAGTACCAAAATTTAATTAATATTACATACATTTTTCTGTTAAAACATTTTTTTATGTTATAGAAACTTATTTCATAACTTATTAGAATTATCAATAACTTTGTAGAATATGTGATAATTAGTATTATCGTATATTAACATTATCATAGTTTTTGATATAGAATATAGAAATAAAACTAAATCACCGAAGTCTGATAATTCTAATAATTTATCATAAAATTTTTAATGTTCATATTAAATAAATTTTATCCACGTAAAATTTCTTCAAACATAGCATTTTTAATTTTTTTTTATTAAAAAGAAAGACTTATATTTATTTCTAATTCATCAATGTTGTATTAAAAGATTGACTGCACACAAATATTTAGTTTATTCTATCATGGAAAAATAAAAAATTGTGAACGTTTAAGTTAAAATGCAAATATAAAATATAAATCTATATAAAAGAGGAATATTTGAAAAATGTATATATATATATATATATATTTTAAAAGATAATAATAATATACAAATATTTACCATTTTCAGCAACACCTTTAATTAGTATGAAGAAAATTTCGAAAAATAAATAAATGATAATTCTGAATGTCATCACTCAAATATATACAATTTCTTTAACAGGGAAAATAAATAAGCAGACGATTATAGAACATTGGAATTTACTTCAATTTATTGTTATTTTGCTGCCAAAACTTTTAATTTTATTTAATTAAAAAGTAATTAGATGTTAAATTTACTGTTAAAATGTAAAAATACAATTTTATATATATATATAAAAGAAACTTCAAATATTTACCATGTTCAACAACACCTTTAGTTATTATGAAGAAAATTTCGAAAAATTATTAAATGATAATTCTCCATCTCCATTATTCAAATATGTACAATTTATTTAATAAGGAAAATAAATGAAAGCAGACGATTATTGAACTACTGAAATTTACTGCAATTTACACTTATTGTTATTTTTTGATACTACAAATTTTAATTTTATTTAACTAAGAATTAATTAGAATTATTTTGTGATTTTTTTTTAGTTGGTGACAAAAAAATATATTAAATTCCGATTTAAAAAATTGGACTTATGGATGAATTCTGAAAACTATTTTATACTAAAAATACACTGGTGATAGCAGACAATTATTAAACTAGAAATTCAGATGCGAATCTTTACTATGAAAATTAACTTTTATTTTTATTTAAAACTTTGTAATTTTTGCTTATGCACCAAGTAATGAAAATAAATAAAGATTTAATTAAAAAAATTGGATCGCTAACTGTTAGAATTTTAAAATTATGAGTATATGTATACTTCCAAATATATAATTATCTTGCTTTATATAGGAAGAAATGTTATATAGCAGATTATCTTCAATTTACGACGGTAGTTTAATCTTATGTTCTCTGTCATAAATCGAATAAGTATAACAAATTTTTTTTAATCTGAATTTGACGAAAGACTGTTTTAAAGTTTTCATCTTGGAAAATGTATATATTAAAAATAAAACTTGATTATATAAGTAAACAAAATTATTTTGGAGATATTTTCAATGTACAAAACACATCTTCAATAATTTTATTATTGAAACCTTACATTCAAGTTATTAGCTAAAAGAAATCCTTAAATCGTAGATTCAGAGCATGACATATTCAGAATTTTTCTAAATATTTAATAAAATGTTATTTGTTATATACTTTGTGACGCATTTTTAATATTAAATAAATAAATTAATTTTGAATAATTTTTCGATTAAATTTTAAAATAGTTTTCAATAAAAACTACTTAAAATATTAAGTTTCTAGAATAATTTCCTTTTTTTTTTTTTTTCCCGGAATTTTTATAAGATCTGTGACATTTTTCCCAACAAAATGATAGTGTTTTATGTTATACTGATTTTTAATAAATACATTTTAATTACCTAAATTTTAGAATAATATTTCATAAAAACTAGTTAAAATATTAAGTTTCTAGGAGGGATTCTATGTTTTTCAGGAATTTCTATAAGACTGATATTTTTCTCAACAAAATGATAATGTTTTTTATGTTACACTGATATCTAATAAAGACATTTTAATTAACCTTAAATTTAGAATAATATTACATAAAATAATATGTTTCCAGGAGGATTTCTATATTTCCCAGAAATTTCTATGACATGTTTCTCAACAAAATTATTAAGTTTTATGTTATACTGATGTCTAAAAAAGACATTTTAATTTGCCTGAATTTTAGAATAATGTTCTATAAAAAATAGTTAAAATATTAAGTTTCCAGGAAGATTTCTATATTTCCCAGGAATTTCTATGAATTAAGATATTTTTCCTTACAAAATGATTATGTTTTATGTTATACTGATATCTAATAAAGACATTTTAATTAGCTAATACCTAATGATAACAAATATTTACAAACCTAATAAATGTTGTGCTATTATTTAATAACTTCATTTCGGCTAAATATTATCCAAAATATTTTAATTACAATAATTCTACTACTTCAAAAAATTTCTACTTGTTTAAAAATTATTAAAATGTTGTGAAAAATATAAACATTTATAAATAATTTATTATTACATTGCTATATATAAATATTGAATAAAGAAAGAAACTTTCAGGAAAGAAATTCCAAAACGAGCATAAAAATTTATTCTTAATTGCTTTAAACATTAATTAAAGCAAATAAATAAGAAAACTTCATTTTAATGTTTTTATAAGCAGGTAGTTGTTTTAATATTTTAAACATTATATGTCGAAGATAGACTCACAGGCCTTAACATCAATTAATAATATTTTAATTACATGCACATGATACTTTGCATAATGAAATCTATGAAATCATAGCAGCTGTTCTAGCTACAGCAGTTCTTGATTTGAGAACTCTTAAGTATTTTCGGAAATCCATGTTTTGACAGCTGTCTTCAACGGTAACGGTATCACCTGTCTAATAACCATACGGTCATTTCTCAATACCAGCATATGTATTATGGCAAATATAAAATGCACAATAAAGCTGAAAATAAAATACTAATCCATATTTAAAAACCAATACATTACACCGAAGTAAAATTAAGCTGGGTTTTTGTTATTGTTGCTGTTGTTTAATGAAAATTAGGGCCAACATAAAGTTCAAAGAATCATTGCCGATATAAATTTTGATTTATAGTTTAAATTTAAATGTAAGCTTTTTAGCTTTTTTTCAGAAAAATGGTGGTTTATTCACTCCAGGACCACCAAGAAAATTTTAAAGAAAATTAGAATTTTAATGAAATAATGATGCAAATGAAATTTTAAAGAAAAAAGAACACTTTAAATAATTGAGTTTTGCGTTTTTGATTTAAATGTATTGGTCTTTGATTTTTTGTCTTCTATAATTCTTGTTTTTAAAAGTCGCTAACATTCATCAGACAGTTCAGATTTTTGTAAGTTGCAAATTCTAAAATATAAATAGTATTGATAACTAAATAAAAATTTTTTTGTACAATTTCTTTTATTTTAATTTAAAATTTGAAATAATTTTGTTCTCACTATAAATGAGAATTTTTTCAAATTTAATTTTTCAAAGCTAAAGAATTATGCTTTTTTAATAAATAAAATAATCGTTTAATTATATTAGTAAGTATTTTTTTGATAGAATATATGTGAATTAATTCTCTCAATAAAATGATTTAAAAAGATTCAATTAAAATATATAGATTTTCATTAATTTATACATGTGAACAGAAATTTCACATGGGAGTATTAAATATTCACATTTTCAAAATTTAAGTTTAAAAGGACATGAAAGTGTTTTAATCTAATTATTTTCAAATGGTGTAATAACGACAAAAATATCTAACTTAAAAATTAAGAACACAAATTTTTCTAAAACGGAATTTCGCTTTTACTAAGAAAAAAAATTAAATTAACCAAGAGAAAAAAAGGAAGGTTTGTATGTGTGTGTGTGACGTATTTTTAAGTATTTAAGAAATGCATACAAATAAATTATGTTTTGAATAAGAATATTTAATATTTGATATATTTAAAACTAGAATTTCTTAATAATAAGTTAATAATTGCTACTGAATTTTTCAATTTATGTTCAATTCATATAAATAGATTCTTCTATGAAATTAGAATTTTTCATATTTTATATACTTAAAACTATAATTTTTTACTAATCAGTTAATAATTGCTAAGGAATTTTTTTAATTCCTTAGCAATTCCTTTCAATTCCTTAGACATGTTCAATTCATATAAATTGATCATGTTATGAATTAGAATTTTAATATTTGATATACTGAAAACTAGAATTTCTTACTAATCGGTTAATGATTGCTAATGAATTTTCAATGCATGTTCAGTTCATATAAATATATTATTCTATGAATCGGAATTTTTAATATTTGATTTACTTAAAACTACAAATTTTTTATTAATCAGTTAATAATTGCTAATAATTTTTCAATTGATGTTCAATTCATATTATTCGATTATGTTACGAACCAGAATTTTAATATTTGATATACTGAAAACTAGAATTTCTTACTAATCAGTTAATGATTGCTAATCAATTTTCAATGCATGTTCAGTTCATATAAATATATTATAAATTGGAATTTTTAATATTTGATTTACTTAAAACTAGAATTTCTTACTAATCAGTTAATTATTGCTAATGCATTTTTCATTTCATGTTAAATTCATATAAATAAATTATTCTTCGATTCAGAATTTTTAATACTTGTTGTACTTCAAACTAGAATTTCTTACTAACCAGTTAAAAATTGCTAATGAATTTTTCAATTCTAATTCAATTCGTTAGATTATGCCACAAATCAGAATTTTTAATGTTCGTTGTACATAAAACTAGAATTTCTTATCAGTTAATAGTTGTTAATGAATTTTCAATTCATATAAAAAAATTATTCTATGAATCCAAATTTTTAATAGTTGATATTCTTAAAACTAGAATTTTCTCTGAACTTAAAACGAAAAATCCGTTAACAATTCTTAACTGATTAAAAAAATTAATAATTGCTAACGGATTTTTTCGTTTTAAGTTCATTTCATATAAACAGATTATACTATGAATCAGAATTTTTAATATTTGATGTACTTAAAAACTAGAAATTCTTACTAAATCGGTTAATGATTGCTAATGAATTTTTTTTTAATTCATGTTCAATTTATATAAACAAATTATGCTTTGAATCAGAATTTTTAATATGTGATGTAAAAACTAGAGTCTCATAATAATCAGTTAATAATTTTTTTTAATCCATGTTCAATTCATATAAATAGATTATGCTACGAATCCGAATTTTTAATATTTGATATACTTAAAACTAGAAATTCTTACTAATCAGGTAATGATTTCTAATTAATTTTTTCAAGTTCAATTCATATAAATTGATTATGCTATGAATCGGAATTTTTAATATTTGATATACTTACTATAATTTCTTATTAATCAGTTAGTAATTGCTAATAAATTAGTCAATTCATGTAAACTATAGCTTGTGCTTATCAAAAATTATTCCTCGTTATTTTTTGTTAATTTTCTGGGTGACTTAAAATTTTGGCCTTCTTTCAAATCATCCGATCTCTACTGGAGAAATTTTTCGTTTAATCAAGATTTGATAAACTTTTGAATTTGCGGTCAATTTTTGGAAAAATAATCAACTTCATCAGGCAGTTAGGTACTTGCTGATATTTTTTATTCGAGGCTTATCGCTTCCCACCCCTTTATCAACATTTTTGTTCCCACCTACTCCATACAATTGGACGAGAAAAAGGTATTTATACAACTCATGTTCTACAGAAGAAGCATTCGGGGGTTGTTTTGGTAAAAAAGCTCATAGGAGATGATTTGTAGTTCAACTGAATTTTGAAAAATTATAAAAATGTAAGTCTTATTAATTATTATTATGTATCCTTCTGGTTTATTTATTTTGTTTTTATACAGTCATGAATATGTGGTTTTTATTTTGTTTTAAAATCACATTAAGAAAATTAATTTTGAAAACCAAATATGTTTAATATATTTTAATATAAAATATGTGCTTCTATTTGAACTACAAAAAGAAATTTTTGATGTTAGCATAAAATTTAAGTAAATAACTTATCATTTAAAATATGTAAATAATCATAAAAATTTGACTTTAAAACAAAAACAAGTAATATAAAAAAAAAAAAAAAATTTGAATCAATTCCTACTTTTTTTTTCCACTATATTGCAGAAAGTAATTTATAAATAATTTTCATTCATTTTTAAAGTTTTTGGCGCCATCTATTGGTAGATATATGCAACTTAAATCTAAAAAAAACTAAAATTAATTAATTAAATTTAATTACTGAATTAATATTTGAAAAAACCGCATTAGCATCAAGTGCATCCACTACAATTTCAAAAAATGTATTTGAACTTGAGTGGATGAATAAAAAGTATTTTATTAACGATTGAAAATTTGAACAAGACATATATAGAGAAAGTGTGTGCTAATAGAAGGAATTGAAGAAAAAAATTTATAAATAAAAAAAATGCGAGTATTATTAATCATTATTATGTATTTTTCTGGTTTATATATTTTTCTGTATAATCATGAATATGTGATTTTTATTTTATTTTAAAATGATATTAATAAAAGTATTTTTAAAAACAAATAATGTTGATAAGAAATTAAATTTTAAATTGATTTAGTAGAACAATTTGTAGGAAATAACAGCTGATAAATGCCAGCTGCAAAATTGACATTGTTTATAATGTTTGGTATTGTTCTTCATGTAATCTATTTTAATATAAAATATGTGCTACTGTTTAAGCAGCAGAAAATAAATTTTTATATTAGCATGAGATTTATGTAAGTAATTTATCATTAAAATATGTAAATAATCATAAAAATTTGACTTGAATAAAAAAATAAATAAAAAATTTTAGAGATATCTTTCCTAAAATAAAAAAATTATCAGTATTTAAGTGTTGATTTAATGATAATAAATTTTAAAATTTCCTGCAAGATTCTCAATTAATTTCTAAATAACCTGTAAAATTAACATTTTTTTTATAAGTTTACAATGTTTGGTATTTTTCTTTATTTAATTTATTTTAATATAAATTATGTGCTACTATTTAAACAGCAAAAAGAAATTTTTGATGTTAGCATAAAATTTAAGCAAATAATTTATCATTCAAATATGTAAAGAATCATAAAAATTTAACTTGAATAAAAAAAATAAATAAAAATTTTAGGTATATCTTTCCTGAAATAAAAAAAAAAATTTAAGTATTTAAGTAATATTTATTTTATTTAATTGTAAGTATTATTTTATTTTAAAATGTCATTAAGAATATTCTTTTGATGAACAAATAATATTGATAAAAAATTAAATTTTAAATTGGTATAGCAGAACAATTTCTGGAAAATGACTCGCTGCAAAATTAACGTTTTTATAAGTTTACAATGTTTGGTATAGTTCTCCGTTTAATTTATTTTAATATAAATTATGTGCTACTATTTGAACAGCAAAAAAAAATTTTTGATGTTAGCATAAAATCAATTAGAATAGAATCAATCAAATAGAATTTATCAATAAAATATTTAAATAATCATAAAAATTTGACTTCAATAAAAAATGAATCAAAATTTTAGATATATCTTTCCTAAAATTAAAAAAAATTATAAGTATTTAAATACTGACTTAATGATAATAAATTAAAAAATTTCCTGCAATATCAATTAATTTCTAAATAACCTTTATGCTTATATATAACTACGCAATTTATAAAACAAATCTTGAACTGAGTTGTTTATTGAATATTTCCCAAAATATATAATTAAATTAAAATGATAACCCTCCCATTTATAAACAGGCGTGCGTGCGTGCGTGCGTATTTGTGTTTAAAAATTAAAAAGAAAGTTAAGTTATAAAAAGTTTTTATATTTATGAAATAATTTATTACTATTACGAACATTTTAAGTTAATTTCTCCTTTTTTATGTTTCAATTTATCGGGAGTTAATTTTGCTTAAATTATTCATTAAAATGAAATAACTGCAACTTTGGTGCCTATAAAGACCAGGAAAGGTTTCAATTTTAACATTTCAAGTGTTTGATAAAAATTTATTTTGATAAATATTATCACCGTGCATTTACTTTTAACTGAAATTATTTATTAAACAAAATAGTCTAGGGTTTAAATATCTAAAATATCGAAAATAGTTCTTTAGTTCAGTAATATTATGAGTCGAATGTTATCTTACTATAAAAAAAATAATTCTCATTAAATACATTTCCTTAATATTATAAGGTGCCTGTACTTTTATCCATGAAAAATCATTTAAAATATCTTATAAAATAATTATTTGTCGTTTAAAATAATAGTTATCGTTTATAATAATTATTTGTCGTTTAAAATAATAATTATCGTTTAAAATCATTTTTGTCATTTAAATTAATAATAATTATAGTTTAAAATAATTTTTGTCGTTTAAAATAATAGTCATGGTTTAAAATAATTCCTTTCCAATTACATAGAAGTGATTTCAAAAGAAAAAAATGTCCATTCTTAAATTTGCTTGTTTATAAATACTTTTTGAATATTTAAGACAATTTATATAAGTAATTTATTTTATTTTTTATAATTTATTAATTTTTATATGACAATTTATATCATAATTTTTCCAAAGATTTTTCAAAATTTTGAAACATAATTACTTAAAAGAACACTTGACGAAAGTTTATAAAAAGAAATGTTAATTTTTACCAAAATATTAGTATTGTCAATGTTAAGAAATCATGTATTAAAAATATATTTTTGGGTAGAGCATACAAAAATATGCAAAATTAGTATTTCTATTTTTACGCCATAAAATATTAAATATATGTTGAATTTTGCAAATCTGTTTTCATTTATAAAATCTGTAGTTTTATTTGTTATATTATATCTACTCATTAGTGCTTTTAAAAAATTGAAAAATGTTTTCATTTCAGTATTAAATACCATAAAAATATATTTTAAATGCATTAACGATTAAAAAAATCAGTTAATATTTTTGCTTTGTAGAGAATTAACAAAGAATTAAAAAATTTTCAAATTATTTATTTTATTTTGTTTATTTATTTTTCATTATTTCTTTTATTTATTTTTTTTTCAAATTATTTCTTTTATTTACTTTTTTTTCAAATTATTACTTTTATTTTTTTCAATTCCTTCTATTAGCTCACACTCTCCCTATACATATCTTGTTCAAATTTTCAATCGTTAATAAAGCACACTTTTATTCATCCACTCAAGTTTAAATACATTTTTTTTAACTTGTAGTGGATGACATTTGATGTTAATACAGTTTTTCAAATATTAATTCAGTAATTAAATTTAATTAATTAATTTTTAGCTTATTTTAGATTTAAATTGCATGTATCTACCAATAGAGGACGCCAGATAAACTTAAAAAAAATGAATGAAAATTATTTATAAAAGACTTCCTGCAATATAGTGAGAAAAAAAAAAAGAAGGAATTGACTTAAATTTTTTTTTTTTTATATTACTTGTTTTTTTTTATTATTATTTTTATTTATTTTTTTTTTTCAAATTATTTATTGTATTTTTATTTTTATTTTTTTATTATTTCTTTCATTACTTTATTTATTTTTTTTTTTTCAAATTATTTCTTTTCATTTTTTTTATTATTTTTTTATTATTAGTTCTGTTTTTTATTTTATTTTTTTTCAGATTATTTCTTTTATTATTTCTTTTTTAATTAATCTTTTTTCAAATTTTTTATTAAAAATATTATCTAAAATCTATTAAAATATCATGTAAAAATGTATCTAAAGAATTTATCTTTACAAAGCAAAAAAATTAAGTGTTGGAGGATTTTATACGTATATATATATATCCTACATTATCACCACATAAATTAAATAAAAAAATATTCTTACTTTAGTAAGTTATTTTTTAAAACGCTCATATTGATAAAATAATTATTCGATATTTAATATTCATAGTTGAGATTAAAGAATTTATGATATTCTTACAAACTTTAGCAAACAAGTTTATAGATTCGTAGATTTTTATATAACATTATATAAAATACACATTTGTGCTGAATTAAGATTAATTAGTAAAGAATATATTAAAATTCTAACTGAGCAATTTTTATTTCTGCAAGTGTAGAGTTTTCAGTTTTATTAATATTCATTAAAAAAATATAAAATGAAATGCATATTTTTCTACGCTTTTTAGTTGTAAAAGCAAAATATTTGAAAGTAATAAATAAACAATAATAATTTTTAAAACAATTTTTTTAAATTACGAAGGTAAATATGGAAGATATTTTTTATTGGTTATTTTCAAGCTGGACCTGATTAATTCTATGCACGGAATAACGGTTTAAATAAATAATAGAGTTTTTGCCATACCACGTACGTTGATTAGTTACCGTACAGGACGTCCGTTAGCTTTTTCTCCCTAGCGCGCATTGCTCACTGAAAGTTTCTATGAGCATGCGCTATAAAAACTTTTTCTGAATCTGACTCCTGAGCATGCGCGCTAGGGAAGAAAAAAAGCTAACGGACGTCCCTACGGTAACTAACGTACGGTATGCAAAAACTCACTCTAATATTTAAATATTCCATTAAGTCGAAGTTTTAGCCGTTTTAGATGTTTTCAGCGAATGAGAAAAAAAATTTTTTTTTTAAAATAAATGAATGAGTAAAAATAAAAATTACTTTGAGACATTATACAAAGATAATAAGAAAAATTTATGTATTAAAAATATTTAAGTCAAAAAAAAAAAAATTAGTAAGAACAAAAAGGTTTTTATTTTTGAAAAAACTTAAATTTAAAAAATTGTTCGAAAATCTCGTTTGCAATGATTGATCATCAATTTTTCGAAAATAGATAAATTTAAAAAAAATAGTTAAAATTTAAAAATGTTTTAATTTTTAGAACCTTAGATTTAAAAAAAAAAAAAAAAATTTGTTCGAAAATCGTTTCAAAAAAAAGTCGAAAATAGTTTTGCAATATGACTGGATAATAATTTTTTTCGAAAATCGTTTGTTTTTACAAGCTTTAAATAAAAGAAAATTTAAAAATACACAGTAGAATATACAAGTACAGAATACTTAAAAAAGATATTCCAAAAATATTTTGGAGGACCCTACATCTTTTAATGGCTTTAGAAATTCATGTTATACATTAATTTATAGACGCATTTCCGAACAGCGTATTACTGTAACAAGATTTTTGATGCTATGAAATTATTGAAAATTACGCCATACATAAAAGAATTGGCCTGACACTGATCAGCTAGATATGCAAAATGTAATCTCGTTATGCAAATTCATTGTCATGTGCCTTATCTATATTATTAATATTTGTGTTGTTGATGATAACACTGAAGATGAATAATATTTATTTGTTATCAATCTAAGATTTAATAAACACGTTACATGAACTTAGCGCTGGTCAGATTATTGTCCTTTTTTTATTAAGTCGAGGACTATATCGTATCGACCGTTTTCTAATGAGCTGTTCAATGTAGGCTTTGCGCAAACGAACTCTGTTACTATGCAGGGGGAGCAGTGTAGCTTGAAGACATGCGGACGCGAGCTTGGCACACTACCTGGCTCTCTACAATCATATTAGACCTGGACCTACGGTTTAAAATGGATTCGAACCACACAGGGCTCGAAGGCACCGCCGGACTCGTCCCTGTGACGCCGAGCGCCTCTCTTTGGCGCTCACTTGTTATGAGCCCTCGAATTACATCCTTTAAAAAAATGTAGAAAAATATAGAACTTAATTTGAATTGGATTATAAACTAATAATTTTACTTCATTTATAAATTGCCAAATATATTTTTAAAAATTTCAGCCTGTTTAAATGGTGCTACAATTTAAAAGTATACCTTTTATATATAATATTTGTTTAAGTAAAAAACACCTTTTATATATATAATATTTGTTTAGTAAAACACCTTTTTATATATATAATATTTGTTACCTAAGTAAAAACAAATATTATATATATTTTCTCCCTCAAAACTGGCTTCATACCGAATGTCTCTTTAGCAATGCGTGA